>JAJOZX010004016.1:45000-190000 GCA_023014485.1 Bathynomus jamesi | reverse complement strand
CAAAGCAAACTTAAAATCTTTCGTCAACGGTTTTACTCTTTCTAAGCCGGCAATGTAAGGCAAACTCACATATTGTTTTTGATTAACTGAAGGTTCCCGAGGGGCATAAAAAGATTTTCTGGCTTTAAAATACGCCTTTCTGATAAACCACTCGGGATATTTTAAATCCTTAAAAATGTTCCAAATCTTTGAATTTTCCGGGTCCAGCAAATGTGGGCTACAAATCCTGAGTGTAATAACCAATGTAATAATAAATTTATAATTTCTGTAATAAATAATTATGCAATATTAAATGTAATAAATTTAATAATAAATGTAATAATTATGTAAAAAAATAATAGAATCTGTATGTTTAGAACAGGAAGATAGTTTTAAATTTGCGCGAATGTACTTAATCAAAATGCCCTTCCGGTGTCGGGAGAATGGGATCTAACCTAGGTGCGAATTTCTTAACGGTCGGTCCCTGGACTGTTTTTCCCTTTGTTTTGGTTCATTCGTGTTTCTGTATCCACCCGAGGAGGATGCCAGTGGGCGTCGAAACTGTCGTGGAAATAAACTGTCTATTAGAGTGGGTTTTATTTTCATACGATGATATGGTGTTAATAAAGTCCCTCTGTTAAATGTCTGGATGGGCTACTAAAAGTCTGCGAAGTGTATTCGCAGAAACATGATATTCTTTTTAATGTCACAAAAACTAAGGTTATGCAATTTCATCCTAAAAGCTGTAATCAGCCAGCTGATATAATGTTTAAAATGAATGGTGAATTAATTGAGGAAGTACAAGAGTTTAAGTATTTGGGTCAAACTATTACCAGCTCCTTGAGTGATGACTCGGATATAAGAAAACAATCTCGAAGCCTGTGTGCTAAAGCGAATATGACCATAAGGAACTTTCGATTCTGTACAAGTGAAGCTAAAGACACACTCTTTCGTACTTTCTGCAGTAATATATACGGACAGCAACTCTGGGTGAATTATAAAAAAGGTTCTGGCAGAACCCTAAATTTGCTGTACAACAGGTCTCTTAGACTCTTACATAAATTACCCCCAAGATGCTCAGCTTCACAGATGTTTGCTACCGCAATGTCCCAAGCTTCCCGGAGGGAACAAGACGTGCTCAACACAGTCTAATGCAACGAATAAAAAAATCAACCAACCCGATCATCCAAGCTATCCATGAGTCCTGCCATTTATCCTCTAAGCTATGGGCTTCTTGGTACGAAAACGTCTGTCTGTATCTCCACTTAACTTCGACAGTGCAGTATTATTTCTAATCAGTTGTATATATTTCTATCCTTAGTATATGAACTGTCATTGTATTAATAATATTTGTCATATGGACGATAGTCTGCCAATAAACCTTTTCATTTTGATTTATATGGAACATAATTATTACTTCACTGCTTGTATTTTTCTCTTCAGTATATAATTATGAAAAAAATTAACTCAACTGAGAATGGTTTACATCTATGACATACCAATGCACAATATTATCGTACTTGCTTTTCAATTCTCGTACTTTTCAGTAGATGAAATCTTTTGAAGTAACTCCGGAGTTGATTTCAACATTGTGTAGAATTCCATAAAGGTTTGATTGAAGTTTATTTTAGTTAAAAGTAAAGCTTTTAGAGTTGAGACTTTCAGTTGTGCTTTCTCAGATGTCCACGTCTTATTCACTTAAGAGAAAGCACGTTCAGTCGAAGCATTAGTTACTAGAAGACAGAGTATGAACTGAACTAATGCTGACATTCGTTGATGATTGACATCTCTGGCCTTGAAATGAGTGAATACTTCCACCCAGCGCTGGTCTGTTGCTAATTTAGATGCATTCCACTCTGCTACTTTTTCATCACTAATGTACTTTGCAAAACAAGTGAACTCATCAAATAATTCAGTGTCAAATTTGGGGTCAAATAGTTGTTTTTCAGCAGCAAAATCCATTGTTTTCTCAACAACTGACCACTTTGGAACTTGTTTTAATAAAGCCCACTGCATACACTCAACGTTTGACAAGTGACCCGACCACTGATCTAAGTACTTAACACATGTATCATAAAACTCAACTAATATTTTCTTTACAGATAAGGAATCATTAGAATCAATCAACCCATCTTGTTCAAGTTTGTTTACAAGACTCCTGACTGAGAGTGCCACAAACACATTATCTTTCTTTGATTGCAAATTATCCTTCAAATCAGAAATTGCACTCATCACTTCCACAACTGATATATGTTCACCCTGAATCTTTAAAACCACTTGGTGAAAGGTGGCTGCTTGACAGTGTACAAAGTTGAGCCAGATCTCTGATTGTGGGTTTTCACAAAAGTTTTTCAGTATCACTGGACACTTGCTTTGGCTCAGAAAGTATGATCTTAGACCAGGAAACAACTTGGGTATTCTTTCAACTGCAGGCATTAATGCCAACGACCTTGTTTTACTATATCCCAGTAACTGTTTATATTCAATGTCCACAAAATCACAAAACTCTTTCAGCTCTTCTACTCGAACAGTATAGATGTAGAAATATGAATATATTTTTACAACCACTGTTTCCACATCAACTGGCAGACAGTCACTGGCAGACTGAAGAGCATTATGTACAACATGTGCAAAACAACCAATCCCAATTAGTTCTCTACCAATGTAGTCATTTAGCTTCCTGAAAATGTTATTCACTCCTTTTCTTGCAGCACCACCAAAATTACAGTTAGTGTTATCACCACAGAAAACAACTCATTTTCTGCCCAGGTCATGCTCTTCAATAATATCTGAGGTTTGTCCAGGCTGAGATTTAAAGTCAATAAGCTTCATTTGAGCACCTTCATATGGCTGAAAGAAGTGAATTAAAACAGGAAACAGCTTGATGTTTCCATGGTTGCTTGCATCAGTTAGCAATGTTATGCAATGAGCATCCTTTAACTGTTTTTTTTTAATTCTGTTTCAGCATATGGTGCAAATACATTTGAAACAATCGCTTCGCACTTTGTTCTGGCACATAAAATTTTTGA
Source organism: Bathynomus jamesi (assembly GCA_023014485.1). Taxonomy (NCBI): domain Eukaryota; kingdom Metazoa; phylum Arthropoda; class Malacostraca; order Isopoda; family Cirolanidae; genus Bathynomus; species Bathynomus jamesi. The sequence goes on along the minus strand of JAJOZX010004016.1, from coordinate 186,992 downwards.
TTCAAAGTATGTTTTCAAAATTTTTATTGTACAGTCAGTAGATCTGAAGCTTTGATTTTCCCTGAGTGCATGGTAAGCCCACAAACCCTCAGCAGCAGCTACTTCTAAATCCTTATTACTAGGCGTCACACTTTTAAAATAATTAACCACTCACTATCTTACTAGATGAAGCACCGATATCAACCGATTTGTCTTTTTGAGCCAAGATGCTTAGTAATATCATTAATCCCACCATGTCCAATGCTGAAGTCACTTCTACATTTCTCACCAGTACATCACTTTCTGTTGTTCTTTTTGTAATAAATGGATATTTAGACTGCAGATGTGCATTAAATGTACACTTCCTTTTAGTTTTAGACATTTTGTGTTGTCAAACTAGGCCTACGACCTTACGTACGATACAATTAATAACTTTCCTTATCCTTCAAACGAAAAAGTTTAACCTAGCTGCAAAAGAAAAAAAAAAGGATGCAGGGATAAAAATTAATTAAGGTTATTAATTAAGCAAACATAAAAACATGAAAGCGTTACACTACAACACAACTTTACACAGAGGCCGCTAATGAAACATTGAAACGCTAGTCGGGAATCACGGCACTGCCGCACGGCGACATGTATCGTACCAGTTCAGTTTGCAAGTTAGTATTTAGATTTGGAATTCGGAATGTGGCATAATTCTATTAATTTATAAAGGACATCTAATGTAACAGTAATTTTAATAAAGCGGGACATTTATGAAAATTTGCTCCAAATGCGGGACATTTTCGGGACATTTTGAAAAGAGGGACACGTCATAAATTCGGGACTGTCCCGCCCAAAATCGGGACTCTGGTCACCTTAACGTACGACCAGGGGTGCAGTGCTGCCGGAGCGTGCCGGAGCGCCGCTCCGGCACCTCTGCAAGAGGAAGTTTGGAGGAATTACCATAACAAGCAACAAAAAAATTGTCTCCATTAATTATCAACAGTTTCTTACTAGTCTTGTGAACAATTTGCAGCACCGTATGTTCACGACAACATCCATGAAAGGTTCTCAAACTTCTGAACCTCAAAGTATGTATAAATCACTGCTAAATGAATGTATGTCCTTGAAAAAGACTACTGGCCTGATGAAATACCACCTAATTACGGAGAAGCTGAAATCTCATCTCTCTGTAAGAGGTTTAAGCTTTCTTCTTACTCTGTACTAAATGCCTTTAGAGACTATGTGGAAGATCATGGGCGCCGCATCCCCAAGATTTACACCCATTACTGAGCTGTTCACAAGTTATTCCTATTAGTACTGCTGAGTGTGAGAGGGGATTCAGTCACATGAACTTGATAATAACAACAACACGCTCAAGAATTCTCATAAATCATGTATCAGCGCTTATGTTTGTTAAACTACATGGACCTCCTCTAGTTCAGTGGAATCCTGAGCCATATGCCATATCATGGCTGCGGTACCACAGATCGGCAGATGACACCAGGACAAGAGTTGCTTCAGACCCCCGAAAACATATCACGCCTGACCCTTTGTGGAAATTATTGTGAAGCTTCCCACTGGTGTATTTGGTAAGCACTAAGTAGTTTTAATTTCTTAAATTGATAAAATACATGATTGCTCTTTTTTCTTTATTTGCTTGATAATTATATTTATTTTATGATAATTAGTGAGTGCAAACACGAAATACTTAGTCATCGTGTGGCATATATAGAAACAGGATAGGAAATGGCAGGCTTTTGTCAGGCCCACCTGAGCTCCGGCACCTATAAAATTGGCACTGCACCCCTGCGTACGACTGATATTCAACACATGGAAAATGCCTTGCTTAATATCACTAAAGAAACTGCTTATTATCACGTTTTTCTAATAATCAATTGTTGTTACATCGGTGGGAAAACAATGACATACGCAAGTTTTCAAATAATAAAACATGTTAACATGCTAAAAAGCACTAATGCAAAAGATGTTCATTATCATTTCATCCTACACCAAGAACGTGATATTAAGCATGTTACATTGTAGGCGTTACATTGTAGGCGTTAGTCTGTAAATTCACTCTAATCTAAGTTTTTTATAAAAAATTTGTAATTATATCTAAATTATAATTATATGTAAATAGTAGATTTCAGAATGAAAACGTGTGACAATGTACGCTTGCTATAAAGGCAGTTTACAATTGCATACAGTATTATGTGCTGTAATAAAAATATACTCGTATTTATCCACGCTTCTAGAGAGTTTCATAAACTTTCGTGGAATGAAGAAAATCAAGTTGATGAGTAAATTTAGAAAAGAACGTAACCATCAAAATTTTTAGTTACGCATCGGAAGCCGTGCTAGGTTAAAAAAAAAAATTGTCAAGTTGTATTTGAAATTGCTTCGTGAGCTTCAAATAAAATCTGTGAAGCTACATTTAAAATTTAAGTAATTCGTAAGCTAATTGTAAATGTTAAACTCTAACTCGCTTAAAATTTTCTTGAAATAATTTTCATTATTGCTTGACTTTTGTGTAAAACCAAATTTGGGAATGTTCTGAAAATTTAATTTTTACATTCACGTCGCATTCTTTTTGTCAAGAATGAACATATTTTTCCTGAACAATATTCTGTATTATAATATCAACACGTATTAGCACCATGATTAAATATGTATTACCACAAAGGTAATAATGATATTCCGCAGGAACTAGCGAAAATATTCCGCCCGTAGGGCATGTTTTTGGACAAAATTAATTAATAAAGACGCAAGAATTAATTAGTAAGAGGCTGATATCGTTATAATATGAGTATTTTCTTTAGGTTATAGGTAATTAAAAGATGAAACGTTTTCTATCTCTGAATTAGGTACAACTTAAATAAAAGTGACATTTAGCCCCATTCTTATTCACAATTTGGGAAAAGGGTTTCCTGATTTGGTAAATGATAAGTGTTATTTTATTTTATTTTTTTTATTGGGTTCGGAATCCCAGCTGAGCCTTGAACGGCCAAGCCCTGAAGGGCTACTTTAACTTTAGCTTTAATAATGTAGAAATGATACTAGAAAAGGCTTCTCAGCCTGTAGATGTAGCTCTGGATTTTTGTCGTGTGGTCGTATAACACTGCCCAACACCAATTTTGCTGATTTAATTCTAACACCTGTGTTTAGGTAACTTTGGTGTGCTAATTTCAAAAATCACCTTAGTTTTTGCCTATCACGTCAGGTTTTCGAGCAATCAAATACGGATATTTTGGAGATATCGCATTTTGGCAGGGTTATGCCCAATTTTTTTTCTTTTCAAAAAATAAGTTTTTACATACTCAGAATCAGCATGGAAAAGTAAACAATTGTGCAGGGAGTGAACTTTAATATACAATGGTAATATTGACACAAAGTGATTAAAAGTGTTTAAATAAGCAAAAAATGAATCCATGATCATGACGTCACGCTCACACCTGGGGAAATCACAGATACCCAAGATTTTAATGTTGTACATGACCTTTAAATTTAATGCACAGATTTGCGTATTCCACAGATAAAATTTTAACAGCAAAACAGCTGTTAACAGGTCTCAAAAATCATCAATTTTGATAAGCGCCCTTCATGGATCACCCAAAATAGGCATATTGCATTGCACATTGCACGAAAACCTGATGTGATGGACAAAATCTAAGGTGATTTTTGAAATCAGCACATCAATATTATCCAGAAACAGGTCTTAGAATTAAATCACCAGCAAAAATGTTTTTGTGTATCCAGAAGTTTCTCGAATGCTATTATCTCTGGTGCATTGACGATATGCTCTGGTATACTGTTTCAAATGTCAACAACTCTCTGCGTGAACGAATTTTTTCTGATATTTCGTGAGGCTCTTTCCTTGTATATCTTAAACTGATGTCCTCGAGTAGTCTCTCATCTGGAACAAGTCATTCGCCACCTCCTCCTCATATTTACCAGTTAATATCTTGTAGCATTCGATCATGTCTCTCCGTACACGTCTGTATGCTAGTGTTGATAATTCTAGCTCCGTTAATCTCTCCCCAAATGAGAGGTGACTCAACCCCGGAACCAACTTAGAGGTTCTCCGTTGCACACTTTCAATGGACTCTATATGTTTCTTGAGATATGGACACCAAACCTGATTCGCGTATTCCAAGTGACGTCTAACCAGTGAAACAAACAGCGTCTTAAACATATCTTTATCCAGGTCCTCCTTATGAGTCCAACTATCCTGCTTGCTTTGTTGATCTTTTCCGCCATGTGTTTTTCAAAACTCAAATTACTGTCTATGATCACTCCTCTGTCCTTTTCGCTATCACTCTTGTCCTGTTATATTTTATTTTACTGGGTTCAGAATCCCAGCTGAGCCCTGAACGGCCAGTTCAACCTACAGCCCAAGTTAAGCTAGACTAAAACTTACGGACTTGGAGGTCCTATTAGGTCCTACCTCAGGGTTGCTGACTCGATGTGGGCCTATCTTAGGCCTCAGTTGCATAAAATTAAGATAAAAACAAAAGGGGCACTATTTATGGTCTTCTTTCTAAACCTTGCAACAACAACAACAACAACAACAACACAACCTGCACCATTGCACGATGCAACAATCTTGTATCTAAACAACCAAACTGACTGAATTGCAAGAGAACTCTCTATAAGATCACACCCTGTAAGTGCCACATTCAACAAACGAGTAGGAAGGACGCGCAGTGCCCCCCCCCCCCAAAAAAAATGATGCCACAAGAGTGCTCAAACAATGATGCCACAAGAGCCCAAAAATGCTAGCTCTAAATTAAGTGAATTTTTCACTAACCTTACAATTATGAGATGGTATATATATATATATATATATATATATATATATATATATATACCTTAACTTAATATATACAAGCAATGCTGCATCAATCAGCTTAGTCATCATATCGCCTTGGAACAACAATGGCTCTTCCTCTTCTAGATTTTCTAACATGTCCAGATAGTCCTTTTCGAGAAACATTTTATACCTCCTTTCTCCGAAGTCCATCCTATCGTTTCCTATTTGCGTATGTTTACACTTGTCTGGGTGAAACTCGAGTAACCATTTATCGGACTACCTTCTCATTTCATATACACTACGTTCCAAATTATTAAGCAGATTGCATTTTCTCCAATGTTTTCAAAAGTTTTTCATCGATTTCAATGAAATTTATAGCAAATAATTACTATATATAGAAGCACTTATGGTATTCATTCGATAAAATATTTTGATAATTAAAAAAAATTCTCTTTTTTTGAAAAATATGTAAAATATGATGTTCCGAATTATTTAGCAAGTATTCTATTTACAGATCTAAATGGTGAAAATGGGTAAGAAGAAGGATTTAACACCAACTGAGAAAAGAAAAATTGTCAAGTTACTCGCTGAAAATATAAAATCTATTGAAATTGCGAAGCAGTTTGGCAAGGCTTATCGAACTGTAAACAAGTTTGTAGTGGAGGGTACCAAACTGAGGCAGCGAAGTGATAAAGGAACTTTAAGAAGAGTGACAAGGCAGCAGATATCTATAATCAAGCGCAAAGTTGCAAAGCATCTATTGTCCTCAAGTAGAGAGGTTTTTGAGCAGGCTGGCATACATAATGTACCAAGAACATCTCGATGTGGAATCCTTCAAACAATTGGCATGACGTGTAAACCTACGATTCAGTCACCATTAACACCCAGGTACAAGAAGCAGCGTGTTGAATGGGCACGTCAGTACGTGAAAACAGATTTTAATACTATATTGTTAACCGATGAATGAAGAGCAACCCTTCAGGGATCTGATGGTTGGTCAAGATGATCACTGGTGTACGGGGCTCCAATAAACCTTAGCTCCCTCGCCCATGGCCTAAACCATTAGAGGTACAGTAAAACTAAACATACCATACAAAAGAGAATTTAATCTTGCATTTAATGAAAAACAATTAAAACTTGGTGTTCCCGCCATTGGCTTCCAAGACAGCCTGAATTCGCTTTGGGTAGCTTGCCAAAAGTGACGTGAATAGATCTTGATCGTTACGCAAATTTGCTAAAACAGTTTCAATGTGTTGTGTGATTGTATCCTTCGAAAATCGATTTGCTACAGGTTCTTGAAACAAGAGACATTCAACCTTGTCCTTTATAACTGATCCAATGTGTTCACAGACGTTCAGGTCAGGAGAATTTCCTGGCCATTCTTCATTTCCAAAGAAATTGATCTCATGGTTCCGCAACAACTGTTGAGTGGCTAATGACTTAAAGCAGGGGGCCATTATTATTCTGCTATTAACCCTTTAATGCCCAGTGTGTGAAATTTTCATCCTTAACTTTGGAAGCAATTTCAGACCTTCCAGTTCCCAATGTGTGAAATTTAACACATTTCGTATTTTATTAATTATGAACAATAAAACTTTGTAAAATATATTTTTCAGTTATTTTGGGTCCAATTAAACGATTTTTATATCCCAATTTTTTTGTTTTTTACTTTTCGACTTAATTTGGGTATGAAAGGGTTAAGGAATGTTATTTCTGAAATTTGTTATAAACCTAATAAAACTTATGAATGGATTATAAGTGAAAAGCTCTACTTTTTACTTGTTAACATTTATCATATTTCTCAACTCGTTTCCTGAATCAGCTGAGACTTTTGTTTTTTATATATATTTTTTCAGGGACGAAAAAATATATGAAGTTGTTTCCACTCGATTTACTCCTTCATGAGTTCCGCTTCATCCAGGTTCTCGAACAATATACTTATATACTCATATACTTTTTGTCTGTTACTAATACGAATCGTAACTCCATCTATAAAGTTATTTTACTCTTGAGAATGGGCCAAGGTCCGAAACGTTGACTCTAAAATATTTTCAGATGAAATAATGCATACTTTATAAATCAACTTGTTTGTGTATATATATATATATATATATATATATATATATATATATATATATATATATATATATATATACAGGGTGTCCCATAAGTCCGGCATCATAGGAAAAATAATAAAAAGGCAAAACAAAAGCTTTTATTTACAGAACGTGCTCAATATGTCCACCATTATTTTCAATACACAAATTCAGACGTGATACCCAGTCAGCAAGCACACGGTGAATGATGTCAGAAATAATGGTGTTACATGCCCCAATAATGCGCTGCCGCAAATGTTCAACACTCGTAATTTTCTCTGCGTATACCAGCGCTTTCGAGTGGTCCCAGAGATAAAAATCTAGTGGCGTGAGATCCGGGCTTCTAGCTGGCCATTCCACAGGCCATCGACGTCCTATCCAATGACCAGGGAATTGTTGGTACGGGTATTCCCTTACTTGGGTGCTGTAATGTGCGGGAGCGCCGTCTTGCTGGAACCATGTTGGGAAATTTCCTTCTTCGTTCAAGACACTGGGAAATGCTTCTTCCTTGAGCATACGTAGGTAGGTGCCTCCAGTGACATGTTCATCGAAAAAGAGGAGGCCTATGATGCGATCCTTCCAAATGCCACACCATACCATTACCCGAGATGCACCTTGTTCCTTTGAAGAGGTATACCAGTGAGGGTTGTTTTGAGACCAGTAGCGGGTGTTTTGTCGATTTACCTCACCATTTCCATAAAAACAGCCTCGTCAATGAACAGAATGGTGGACGGGAAATTGGCATCCCGAGCATATTGTTCCGTAGCCCATTCACAAAATTCCATCCGCCGGTCGGGATCATCATCTTCGCTTAATTTCTGTAGGATCTGAAGTTTATATGGATGCCATTTGTGAGCCTGAAGAATGCGATGGATGCTACTTTTCGACACTCCTGTCTCGGCGGACAATCGCCGAAGAGACTTATTGGGACTTCTGTTAAAATGAGCCAGGATAGCAGTCGCTGTATCATCGTCAGTGGACCTCCTTGAAGGTCCACTGCGTGGTTTATCTTCTATGGATCCTGTTTCCTTAAACTTTGCAACAAGTGTGCTAACACAACTCTGTGTTATTGGCTCGCGGTCTGGATGCAGTCTGTTAAATTCAGCAGCGGCCTCTCTTTGACTCCGATTTCCTATGAGTAGAATTATCTGGATTCGTTCTTCCTTGCTCACAGACATTATGGCCTGTAGAAAGAGAAAAATATGAATTATGGTTTGTAGAAATAGAAAAATATGAATTTCTCCTATGATGCCGGATTTATGGGACACCCTGTATATATATAGTGTGTATATATTGAAGGGTAGATGACTTATAACGTCATTGACTGTTAAGAAAAATGTTTACTGCTTTTACAGTCTTTTTAAAACAAAACTGGCAATGAAAAGATTGCTAATTTGTTCTAATATGCTGTTTACCGGTCAGATTCTCATTCTTAAACTAAAATATGAAGTTAAGCAAGACTAAAATAGACTTTGCGGACTTGGAGGTCCTATTTTGTCCTACCTAAGGGTTGTTGAATCGACGTGGGCCTACTTTAGGCCTCAGTAGCACAAAAATTAAAAAAGGGCACTATTGATGGTCCTCTTTCTAAACCTTGCAACAACAACACAACCTGCACCATTACACGGTGCAACAATCCTGTATCTAAACTACCAAACTGAATTGCAAGAGAGCTCTCTGTAAGATCACATCCTATTAGTGCTGCATTCAACAAGAGTATACAGTAGAAAGGACGCTGCCAGTGCCCAAAAATGATGCTACAAGGGCCCAAAAATGTTGGTTCTAAAATAAGTGAAAATTTTTCACTAACCTTACAATTATAAGATATATACAAGCAATGCTACATTACTTACCTTAGTCGTCATATCACTTTGGGACAACAATGGCTCTTCCTCTTCTAGATTTTCTAACAATAAAATGGCTGTGGTACAATTGCAGCTTGAGGGGTGTTTTCTATAAAATATTGAACTAAAAGGGGGAAATCCTATAGTGGGAATGTTGGAATGGATCGATTTGAAAATTGCTTCCTTTGAGATACCCACTTTGGGATTTCTCATTCTTGGACAGAAGACTAAAATGCAAATGACCGAGACTGGGTAGAGAAGGTTTTAAAATGACTTACGTCTTTACTGATGAATAAAGTAAGAAATTTTGATGAATGAGAAGAATTAGAACAACATAAGCGTGTTTCATAAAAAAAAGTTGCTATTCACTTCATAGACGTCCATTCTGTTTACATTTCTGTCCTGGACGAGCCACGGCTCTAAACTTTAAACTTGTTTGAACACCTATCTTCTTCTCTATACTATAAGGTTGTAACATATATTCTGCTCGATGTTTTTAGTTCATTCAGAACAAAAATTAAATGACTTATAATGACAAATTAATCATCAATATAATTCCCTTCTTTTTCTATAACCTCCTCCCATTTGTAGAAAAGTTTTTTTATGCCATGTTCAAAGAAATCCCTTGGTTTCGAGTTGAAAAAAAGCGATTACTTCGTTTTCGATAGCTTCCCTGGATTGCAACTTTTGTCCATCTAAGTGTTGTTGCAGACTTCTGAATAAATGGTAGTCTGAAGGTGCGATGTCCGGAGAATAAGGTGGATGAGGCATTTTTTCCCAACCAAATGCCTCCAATTGGGCAGTGGTGATTCGAGCAGTGTGAGGGCGCGCGTTATCCTGGTGGAATAGAACACCTCTGCGATTAATTAATGCAGGACGTTTTTCTTGTAATGCCATCTTCAATCGTTGGCGTTGTTGGCAGTAGACTTCAGCTGTGATTGTTTGGTTACCTGGCAGAAGCTCAAAATGAATAATTCCTTGCATATCCCACCAAACGCATAGCAAAATTTTCTTTGGATGGGGTCCATTCCTTGGCTGAGGTTCAGGCTTTGTTTCACGGTTAAGCCACTGATGTCGACGCTTAATATTGTTATGAGGACCCATTTTTCATCTACAGTGACGATCCGATTAAAAAATGGTGCCTGCAGTTGCCGAGAATGCAGTGATGTGCAAATATCGATTCGATGTTGAAGATTCGCTTGTGACAAATCATGCGGAATCCATTTTCCAACCTTCACTACTTTTCCTAACAGCTTCAAATGACGATGAATGGTCACATGGCTAACGCCGAGTTGCAGGCCAAGTTCTCTTACAGTTACCGTTGTGTTTTCCTCCACTGTTGCTTTCAGCAACTCTTCATCTAACTCATTTGGTCGTCCTGTTCGTTGATAGTCTTTCAGACTGGAGTCTCCATTTCTGAACTTCTCAAACCATCTCCTACACATCCATTCCCTCACAACATTATTTCCATAAGCTTTTTTTTTACACTTGGGCCCACAGGGAATACTAGCTCACAAATATCAGCACATATTCATACCAACACTGTATTATTCCTGACATATGGAAACAAGGTAAAATTATTACACTACTCAAACCAAACAAAAATCCAACATAACCAGCTTCCTATAGACCCATTACTTTACTATGCACACCTTCCAAAGTAACAGAAAGACTAATCTTACAAGTCACCAACCCACACATATCAATATCGCCTACTCAACATGGATTCAGACCTCACCACTCAACCACGACATTACTCACTAACCTCACGCAGCACATCATGGATGGCATCAACTCCAGACGACCAGCTCAACGTACACTATTAGTAACAATAGACATTAGTAAAGCATTTGATGCTATCCCACGCTTCCATCTCATAAACAAAATACTCAACACAAACATGCCAATAACACTAAAAGATGGCTAAGCAACTATCTTTCAGGAAGATACTCGCATGTCACATTTAATGGCAAGTCATCCAAAAACAAGCTTTTTCCGAACGGGGTCCCTCAAGGCTCTGTTCTCTCACCAACACTGTTCAACTTATACATGCATGACATTCCAACACTCATAGATAACACACTTACCTTATCATCATATGCAGATGACATCATTCTAACATCCACCCACAACAGCATCGACACCGCTACAAATAACCTACAAACATACATAAACGGTATACAAGACTGGCTCACACACAATAGACTCAAAGTAGCGCCCACAAAATCAACCATCACCTTGCTTACAAGCAACACAAAAGAACACCAGATAACTTCACAGCTTACACTAAACAACACCAACATTCCACACACTCACAGGACCAAAATACTTGGGATCACATACAACACATCATTATCTTTTGCAAACCACATTCAGGACATTAAAAACAAATGTACGTCAAGACTTAACACGCTTAGGGTACTAACAGGAACAAACTTTGGACACCAGCAGGAAACAACAACACTCATATACAAACAATATATTCGCTCAGTTATGGACTATGCTAGCCCATGCTGGGCACCCATTATCTCAAACACACACATAAACACCTTACAGACAATACAAAACAACGCACTTCGTATCATTACAGGATGTACTCAAACAACATCAATAGAACACCTGCACACAGAAATAAAAATACTGAAAGTTAGGAAACATTTAGACATGAGGGGAACACAATTCATGGCAGCAGCGACAACTAACCCACAACACCCTTGCCACTACATGTACAATCATGCACCGACACCTCGCACCATTAAGGTAACACCAGAGAGATATTATAACCAAATACTCCATTCCATACCACGCCCCACAGACATCGCACAGTACAGAAAACACACACACACACACCTAACCCACAAGGCACTGACACGACTCGGTCCGAATGCGGTCCTAGGTGCGAAGTCGCCACCCATTAACAGGTCAGAGATCAGCCTGAGCAGATCGGATCGAGTTAACTTAGCACGATTCCGATGTGGACATCACCCCAACTTACGGACATATAAACACAGCCTAGACAACTCCACAGACGACGCCTGCCACCTGTTCCAGGACACCACAAACAATTGAACACATTATGACAGACTGTACCGCTCTAGCACAACAACGAACACAACACAACATCACTAGTGCGCTGAATCTCTGGTCCACTCCGGAGAGGGCGATCGGTTACCTGCGTGCCGCCGGCTTGCTCGATCAGGGTGGGCTGATCGACTAAATAACAACAACAACTCTTTGAATGTTTCTTGCGGATTCACTAGCGTTAGATCCTTTATGGAACTCATACACCATCACATGTCGAATATGCACTTTCGTGGGCTCCATGTTTTTTCAATTATTGTAATATCGTAGGGGTGGCGTTGTAACTGTATGAAAAACACTAGAGAAAATATTCATTAGCCTAATCCTACACTAGCCTAAGTCATTCTGTATCATTCTGTATCGTGATAATACACGTGCGAACCTATTGCCGCGTGTATTTTGCAACATTTCTAAAACTATTTCACATTATCTTGAGGTTATTCTATTATATATCGTCCGTTTTCTAATCGAGCAGAATTTATGTTACAACCTGATATAAAAAAGCAGTCCTGTCAGTTAGTTACTATTAAGCGATTCTGAACAACTAAGGCCTTTGCTTTGTTTCAACATTTTACTCTAGCGTATTAAAATTTTCATTGCTGCGTTCTTTCGATTATTCGATCAATAAACCTATAGAAAAGAACGCACAATGAAAATCTTAAGCTTCACATCCGAACCCATTGTATCAAGAGTTGTGAAGCTTAAGAATTTCATGGCTGCGTTCTTTTCTAGAGTTTTAGTGACCAAAAAATATTGACTCCAGAGTAATTGAGGGGCCGCAGGCCCCCCAATTACTGAGGTCGAAGGCCCCAGCACCGCAGGTCTAGCTAAATGGGCCCGTAGGGCCCACTTTAGCTAGTAACCTATAATTACTGACTGCCCCATCCCGTCCTGTTTTATAGTTTCCTAATGACATCTTATCTGACAAACATTTAGCTTCAAATTTTATATTCATTTGCCGGGTAAAAGTCAAACGGATACTGTATTTCAGAATGTACTAAAACAAACACATCTTTGAAAACAGCTTTTTGGGACTGGTGGACTGGATTTGATGTCTGCTAATGAGCCAAGTGTAGCCCGCCACTGTATAAGCACTTGGGCCGTGGCCCTATATATTCATACACATGGTTCAGGAATCAAACACTCATTTAGTGCTGTCAGTATTTATGCACCCTATCATCTCGCGACCATATTCCATCCATCCATCGTGTTCTGCCTATCAGGCAGGTCCAACACATGTGTCCCGCCAGAGTGTTCTATCCTGAGCTATCCTTTCCATCTCCTGCCTGCCTGCCTGCCTGCCTGCCTGCCTGCCATATTAACGAGGTTAATTCAACCTTTTAATAAGAAAATAAATTCAAATTATATAGAATGAAGCTGCATATGTTTAATTTATCAGAACATTTACCTTAAAATAAAAATAACAACGCGAAGTATAGCAGTAATAACGTCAGTACTTAATCCGTTGCCAAATACATTTCACTTCCTTAAATGAAACCTTTTTTAAACAAAAACATACAGTTTAAAGGTTTCGTCTTAACAATCCTGAAAACTCCTTCTTCAGTACATTTAGTCCATGTAATTACTCAGAACAAATATTGTAATTATGGACGGTATACAGTATGAATGCCTATTCAGAGTATCCTGTAACTCATTTAATTACACTTCATTCATTCAGTTCTCTTAAACGAAAGACGAGCAATGAAACTGCTTGTAAAGGATTAAAAAAAAAAAAAGCATTCATTTGCCGCTCCTCCTCAAAATTCAAGGATATAGAATGCTTTATTACATCTTTATAAGACACAAATTGTTGTCAGCAGTCTTACACAGAGGCAATCATCTCCGTACGAGATTTCAGTGTTCTTTTTACATAAGAAAAAAGATGCAAAATTGCACTCAATTTATATGCATTCCGTTCACCAAATTTCTGAAAACTATAAAATAAAGATAACAACAACAATGATTTTATATATCGGGTCGGCCAAAAAAAAAAGGGAGACCTTTTAAATCCTTTATATCTCGGCAAATACGGTACATAGAACGATGAAATTTTAGTATGTTAGTACTAGGTAATTTTATGGTTTGTATGCCATCTTTTAGCATTTTAGCTGAGAAATTGGATTTATGGCGAATATTCCAGAAAAATCTTGCTAATCATAGGTTCAAGTTGATAATTAAAGCGATTTTAATTAACGTAAGCCAACTGCAGGAGGTTTGGACAAGATTCTCAAGAAAATCGATAAACCAGGAGATATCAAAAGAATACCAGGTAGCGGTATTAAATTTGGCCACCAAACAGTCCTGATTTAAATCCTGTCGATTACGGCCTTTGGAAAAATTTGTCACAGAGAATTTATCGGGTCAAAGTAAGAAATGTCGTTCATTTACGACAGCTTCTTCTGGAAAAATGGGATGAGCTACCACAAGAACAAATCAATAAAGCCATAGATGAGTTCCGTCCTAGACTGAAAAAGGTTGTCGGAGTTCGTGGTAAACATATCGAGCAGTTTTTTAACATCAAGGTAGCACCATATGTGAGTACTTTGTAACTTTTTATCTGCACATACAATACAGTAGTAGTGTAAATGGAGAATTTCCAGTGGCATAAAGAAATGTTCAAACTTCAATAAATCCATAATTTTCATTAGTTTTCTTTGAAATCTGTTCACCGTATAGGAAATTTATTTAGTTGTGGGTTGTGAAGAAATATTGAAATCTGACCATAACTTTGGATTTTACAGCCAAAGTTCGAGGTCTCCCTTTTTTTTCCGACCATATATATATATATATATATATATAATATATATATATATATAGGAATAGAAACGACATAAGTACTAAGGAACGTTTCTGCACACGAGGAGGAGAGATAACGAATAAATGAAAAATGAGGCGAACCGCCTGGGCTTCCCAGGCGGTTCGCCTCATTTTTCATTTATTCGTTATCTCTCCTCCTCGTGTGCAGAAACGTTCCTTAGTACTTATGTCGTTTCTATTCATTTATATACTGCGCGGTCATTGCAGTTATATATATATATATATATATATATATATATATATATATATATATATGGGAATGAACTCAGAATGGGCCCCTGAGTTTTTTATGATACACACAGACAGTGCATGGAACAAGGAACTCTTCTGGGAACATTAAATCCACTATAGTCCGAATAAGTAATGGTAAATGACAAACACTATAGTAGTTATTTTCTTTTTCATGATGTTAGCCCGACGTGGGCAACGGGTCACTCGCAAAGAAGCCCCAAAAATATAGCTTCCCTCACCAGCAGATAGCTGGTGAGGGAAGCAATTTCTATTATAATAACGGTCACCAGGGGCGGCGGAAGCCTTTTAACATTGGGAGGGGGGGGGGCATTTCAAATTGTGCCATCCTTAAATTATTTCATACATTGGCCATCCCATGTTGAAAAATATTACTCCGAACATAATTTCTAGTTAACAACCTAAGAAACTGTATAATGCACCCAAGAATCATTATAGAACCTTTAATGGACTAATACTGGTACGAATTACCGTATATAAATTGATTACTATACGAGTATTTTGTATTTCAAGCACTGAACATTACCATTATATATATAAGTTAGTTACAGCAATGATAAAATGTAGCGAAAGCTGATTCTGCAAAGTCATTAGAAATTGAATCGGTAGTCGAGACGAGATTGGAGGGGAGATGAAGACAATGTACCAATTTTAAATCAGAGTTGTATAGAGAAGATCTTGCTCTTATTTTCTTTCTACAGGGTGGGCCGTAAGTTTCCATACATAGGAAAATTTAAATTATGGTCTTCACGTGCGTCGGTATTTGGATCAGCAGTTTCCGGATGCTTGGATTGGTCGGCGTGGTCCTGTGGAGTGGCCTCCCAGATCCCCAGATCTCACCCCCCTTGATTTCTATCTTTGGGGGCACTTGAAGGCCATGGTGTATCAGGAAAAGATACGAGACATAAATCATCTAAAGGAACGTATCACCAACGCCATTACAAGCATAACGTCAACTGTGCTAATGCGTGTTCATCAACAGTGGGGAACACGTATTGAAATGTGTTTTCAAAACAATGGCAACCATGTAGAGCATATTATATAAATAAAAATGGTTGTCCATAAAAAAATGTTTATTTTTCCTATGTATGGAAACTTACGGCCCACCCTGTATAATAAAATGATTGAAAGCTACAAAGAGAGACTTGATAAAATTTTATGCATTTTATATTTTTTAGTTTACTTAAATACCATTTCACATTCTTTACTACATGTTACGAGCTTAACAATCTGTATATTTGACAAAAATATTGGGGGGGGAGCAAGTGCCCCCCCCCCTTCCCCCTCAGTTCCGACGCCCCTGACAGTCACTGTAAATTTGGCGACAGCCGCAAATTTTATCATCCCACCATTTGCAAGTACTATGCGAGGCGGGGGGGGGGGGGGTCTGCAAATATGATAAGAAATGCTACTATCATCACCTCTCATCAAACTCGAGGGACAACTGGAAAAACGGCAAAAAAACTATGAATACAAACCAAGGAGCAAATTTTCTCGACATCGCAGACAATACGACCACTGAGCCTCACTCAGTCCCTGCAGTCAACACAGTTGAGAACCTCCGAGCCGATCCGTTACCAAGCAAGAAACTACCAGAACAAGTAAAAGGAAAAGGAGCTTTCTTGGAGGACAATAGGAATACAAAACACGCGATACTGAAGGAAATTGAATTTGGAATACTTGAAGGACAACACAAAACAGGAAATATGAATATAGTTCCTGGCAAATATTCAAGGGCTAAGACCGAACCACACGATAAACAAAGTTTCATACCCGCAAGGATTTATGGAAGAAATAAGGACTGACATCGCATGCCTCACAGAAACATATCTTAAAGATTGCCAAGGAGACTGTGAAAACTGTGAATACTGGATAGATGAAAAAGAAATAAAAATTGATGGTTACAAAATACTACGAGCTGATGGAAACGTGGCTGTGCTATATACATACGTGAGGGCTATATGACAGAGACAATTATTATTAGTAAATCAAACAGTTACGTTGAGCTCTTAGTAGTAAAAATTGAAAAACTTAACGTGATACTACGGGACAGCTACTGAGAACCTTCAAAAGAAGACACGAGAAGGTAATGATTCCCGTACTGAAAATAGTGATCATGCCAAAACTTGAATACTGTTCACTTTTGGCGCACCCAAACAAAAAAGAAGACATTAATAAAAAAGAAGTAGACCAGATAAATTTCAGAGCCAAGATTGATGGCTGCAAAGAACTCAACCACTGGGAAAGACTACGTAACTTAAATCTGTATTCGCTGGAAAGAGGGAGAGAGATGTACACCATAATTTATATAGAAAAATTACTAAAAAACTGGTACCTAACCACAACTAAACCCAATTAACATCCAGACAACACGAGAAAGTAGGAAAATTAGAATGTGTAATGTTCTCAAACTAAAGGCCGGAGAAGGGACCCCCTCAACACTGAAGGAAAATATCTTGGTTGTAAGGGGGGCAAAGACTTTTATCCAGCTTCCAAAGGGGTCAAGGTTCATATCTTCAAAGGAAGACTAGATGCCTGGCTTAGGACGGTACCAGATGAACCGAGTGTGCCTGGCTATGTGCGATGAAGATCGCAAGAAAGTAACTCGCTCCTTCGTCAGGCCAGGCCTAGAGGTGGGGTCACCAGCATAACCTTTTTGTGAAGAGAGACCGACGGACGAAACTTTTATCAAGTATATATATATATATCTTGGTTTGGTTGGGTTCGGTTTTTGCTTCCGCCCGAATTGTTCATTCTGACGAAGGTCAAGCTTGTCACTCCACTTTAGACCTACATACAGTTTAATGTGGAATCCGAATCACGCCCCACCAGCAGCCCAGCGTCTTAATCACTAGGCCAGCGTTCCTCAACCTTTTTAGTACTGTGAACCCCTTATAAAAATCTTGATATTTTGGGGGCCCCCTCCCCAAAAATTATCTTTTGCATTGTGACTAAGTAGCATATAGACAAATTGAGGTATCCAAATTAGTATAGTTCTTTAGTCTTGATTTATACTACAAAGTCGGAGTAAAAATGTAATAAAAATGCGTGAACTTACCGCTGTTCTGTTTACATAAAAAAAAGCATAAAAACAGGGAAGGGGCTCATTTGTGCCAAAAACTCTCAGTTCATGAATTGGAAACATAAGATAGTCGTAAAAAAACAACATTTATAGAAACTTTAAAGTTTCAAGTAACCGAAAATGTTATCGGTTAGAGGTCAAAATTAGCCACCACAAAAAAAAAAAAAAAATGGGAAAAAAAAAATTGTTTTACTGAATATAATCTAGTCCTAACCGTTGCATCACCGAGGCGTGTATATATATATATATAATCATTGTTTTTTTTTTAATAATTTTTTAGTTTTTACAAATTTCCTTTTCTTATAACAAAAAAATGAGCTTCAGTAAAAAAAAAATTTGAATTTTTATTCTCCAAAAACTTAGGAGAAAGTTATTTTGTTTATGAAATTGTCCTCCAGGGTAACATTCTGAAGGGGTTGTTGTACTGCATAAAATATTAAAAAGGTCCCTTAAAATTTAAAACTGTATAAAGCAAATGCTTAATATGGAAACCTTTTTATAACGTTTTTAATTTTTTTTCTATAATTGCAGTATGTTAGGAATAAAACAAAGTAGCTTCGCAGACTATTGGTCCACTCATAGGCGAAAACAACGAACAGATTTACGATGACTTACAAATGATGGAAGTTTTAAATAAATTCTTCTCTTCCGTCTTTGCTAACGAAAATATGAACAACATTCCCGTTTCCGTGATCATAACACTGGGGAACAAAAAATTTTTTTTTCTTGGTGCCTGATATTTTAGACTTTATTCTGGATATTTTCATGCCACTGATTCAGAAAATATCATCCATTTTGTTCTAGCAGCTCTAGTTTTTGAGATATTGCATACGTCATTACCTACTTTATTACCCTTCTGGAACGGTATTATGAGTTGCTCGTAAATCTAAATGCATCTGTATAATTAAATTGTAGCTATGATTTTGCTGATGTTGCTGTTTTGCATGTGTATTGTACATGTACTAACGTGAATTTTTTCCTGTTACAGGTGTTGACATGGCTTCATCACGAAGAAAGTGCTTAAATCATCCAGATGTGTTTTGTTTTATCTGCGGAGAGTACACGTTCATTGAACAGAGAAAAACTATTACTGATTTTGTGAAAAAAGCTTATTTTGCCTATTTCAAAGTACAACTAGGGGACCAAGATAAGCCATGGGCAGCTGGTTCCTCATGTTGTTTGTAAAACGTGTACGGAGCATCTGCGGCAATGGACCAACGGAAAGAGGAGGTGCCTGAAATTTGGTATACCAATGGTATGGAGAGACAGAGAAACCACAGTGATGACTGTTACTTTTGTTTGGTGAATATAAAGGGCATCAATGGACGTAACCGGAGTAAATGGACGTATCCTGACATAGATTCAGCTAGACGGCCTGTTTCACATTCAGATGAGATACCTGTCCCATCATTCAGCCATCTTCCAGAGCTCCCTCAAGAAGATGATGAATCTGCTACTGACAAAGAAAGCATATGTGGGCAAAATGACAGTGATTTCGAAGGACCGTCATCAGTTGCAGAAGGTTTTAGTCAACACGAATTAAACGACCTCATAAGGGACTTAAGTCTTTCGAAGAAATCGTCTGAATTGTTAGCTTCCAGGCTGGGAGAAAAAAATTTACAGCTGCCGGGAACCAAAATCACGTTATATCGCGACAGAGAAAAGGATTTACTGCCCTTCTTCTCAAAAGAGAACGATTTAGTTTTCTGCAACAATGTGCGCGGATTGCTGATGAAAATGGGCATATCGGAATACACACCAAGTGAATGGCGGTTATTCATAGATAGCTCCAAACGGAGCCTAAAATGTGTTCTTCTACACAACGGCAACAGATACAGATCAATCCCAATTGGTCACTCAGTCGGTATGAGAGAAAAGCACTGGACAGTTGCCCTAGTCCTAGAAAAGATATTATACCGAGACCACCAATGGGTGATCTGTGTGGATCTGAAGATGGTGAATTTTCTCCTGGGCCAGCAGAGCGGGTACACCAAGTACCCGTGCTTTATATGTCTCTGGGACAGTAGAGCTAAAGATGAACACTGGGTGAGAAGACAGTGGCCTCTGAGAGAAAACATGGTGGTTGGAGAAAAAAATATCATCAAAGAAGCTTTGGTTGACAGAGAAAGGATCATATTGCCACCACTGCACATCAAACTAGGTTTGATGAAACAATTTATAAAGGCTTTGAACAGAGATGGGACGTGTTTTGGCTACATATGTAGAAAATTTCCTGCGCTGAGCATGGAAAAGCTGAAGGCAGGTATTTTCGATGGACCGCAAATCCGGGAACTCATGAAAGACCCGCGTTTCCAAGATTCAATGGACAACATTGAGGCACGTGCGTGGTCATCGTTTAGTATGGTTGTGAAGAATTTCCTTGGGAACTATAAGGCCGATAACTACGGTGAACTAGTGGAGAATATGCTCTCTTCTTTTGTAAACTTGGCTGTAAAATGAGCATCAAACTGCATTACCTCCACAGTCATTTGGATCGTTTCCCAGATAACCTCGGTGATCTAAGCGAGGAACAGGGTGAACGATTTCACCAAGAACTAAGGACCATGGAAGAACGGTACCGCGGACGATGGGATACTCACATGATGGCAGATTACTGCTGGCGCATCCAAAGCGAATGTCCTGGCACATCTCATCGCAAGAAATCTCAGAAACGCGGTTTATGTGAGATGTCTCAATGAAAGAACTTTTTTTGCCGTTCGTGTCTCAAGCTTGTTTGAATTTAAGAAATATTTTTCGTACCTTATGCTTGTTTGATGTTAATACACTATTTTTGCTGACATTCATCATACTTTTGTATTCAATTGACAACAACAGTGATTGCCAGTCAGCAATTATATAATATTATATACATTATATAGAAATATATATAGATATATATCATATCTTGATAAGCAGAGCTGATGGAGAAAAACTAATGTCATGTTTAGAATCAGCACCTCAATATACCCAGAAACAGGTCTAACATCTACGTAAGTCACCAAAAGTTGTGTTCCCCAGTGTATAATCAGTGATGATCATTTAAAGCTTCACGATTTTACCATAGGTAAAATTAATCCTAATAAAACTCCAGGTCCAGTTAAGCTCTACCCTAGGGTACTTAAAGAAGCGAACAGCGAGGTAGTCTCTCCTCTCACATATATATATATATTTAATAAATTAATAATAATAATAAATCGTTATGTAGTCGTTACAGTCGACTGGAAACTCGCAAACAAACGACACCAATTAGTGTGACTTCAGTAGTTGGTAAGCTTATGGAGACGATCGTTCAGGACAAAATAATTAATCACTCAGAAATTAATAAATTAATCAAAGATTCTTAACACGGCTTTCGACGTAATCGTTTTTGTCTTACTAATTTGCTCGATTTCTTTAATGATATTGTAAATAATCATGTATATGAAGGGAATAAAACAGTAGATATTATATATTTCGATTTTCAAAGGACGTTTGATAAAATGCCACACAGGAGATTATTAGCTAAACTCCATTCTCACGGAATTGATGCTAATGTTCTCAAATAGATTAAAAATTAGCTGAGTGGACGTAAAAAAAGAGTGGTCATTAATGGTAAAGCGTCTAACTGGAAAAGCGTAAATAGCGACGTGTCTCAGGGATCAGTTTTGGGACCAGTTCTTTTTATTATTTATATCAATGACATCGACATAGGAATTAAGAGTATAATTTCAAAATTTGCGGATCAAACTAGGGGGGATGAACAAAATCAGCGGCAGAACGTTTGCAGATTCAAGAAGATATTGATAAATTACTCGAGTGGGAAGATAATAATAATAATGATTACGGTTGTTTGACCTCCTTCGCAACATCTCAGGTCATATGAAGGAGGGGACCTACAACTTTACGTGGGATCCGAACCACGGGTCGCTACATAATCTGGACATGGAGGACGGTCTCCCATCCAACTACTACCCAGACCCAATGTCACTTAACTTCGCGATCTCCGGGAAGCGATGTTACGACATTGGCTACGAAGTATTTATTGGTAGATTATTTGAATTTAAGTTGGAGAAAACAGTGTTAACTGCTAACATTATATAATTCCTTAGTACGACCCCACCTGGAATACTGCGTTCAGTTCTGGTTCCCATATTTACGACAGGACAGAATGGATAGAGTGCAGCGACGGGCTACTAAGATGATTCCTAGACTTAGAAACATACGCTGCCCGTTTAGAAAAGTTACATTTATTCTCACTTGTGAAAAAAACGTGTTCGAGAGATTTAATCCAAGTACTTAAAATGATTAAAGGTTTCGCTTATGTTAGCGCCGAAAAATATTTCACCTTCAGAAATGCAGACAGAACTCACGGTAATGGTCCCAAATTAGTGGGCAAACATTTTAATTCTAATGAAGCTAAACATTTTTTCTTCAGTCGTATAGTTAATTTGTGGAATGGATTGCCAGCCAGCGTTGTTCAAAGCAATTCGGTTGAATCTTTTAAAAAGAGACTAGATGCTTATTTTGCCTTTAACCCCAGTTAGAAGCATTTGTTAGTGCCTAGAAGCGTTATAGAATTTCCACTCGGATTCCCTCCTCTTTACTTTAAAATTTTCACTTTATCTTTAAATTTCTTTCCTTCCTTTCAACTTCTCTTCTTTGCTTTGCTTTAAAACTTTTACTTGTCTTTAAATTTTCTTACATCTTTTCACTTTCCTTTTTAAACAGACAGCCTCGTAGGGACCAGCCGGTCTGTTGCTTTTTGGTGTCTTTTGTATTCTTTGTATTCCTTTGTATTCTTACGTTCTCTCTTTCCCTTCGATCGTTGAAATATTCATGGGGAAAATCTCGATATCAGTCATACTTCTTCATATGAATCATATCAATTACAACCAGACATTCATATCGGTAGGTGTTAGTTATATTTAATGCCTTGTGCCAGTAATATCCAATCGTATCACTAATATTTAGTGTTTAATTGAATTAATTCATCATGCCAATAATATTGAGTCATATCATTAATATTTACTTCCTCATGTCACTAATGTCTAGCCTCCAGTTATCATAATAGTCACTTCCTCATGTTAAGGACATGTAATCCTTTATGACGGGTACTGTGCAATCACTCGTGTTTACAGTATTATAGAGTCATTCATATCACACATTCACTCACGCCAGCAATATCCAATATTTAATCGTATTTCCTACGGTAATAGTATTGTTCAGTCATATTATTAACATATATGATATATCATGTCAATAACATTGAATTTCTTTGGTCAGTAATACCGACTTCGTTCATGTCAACAATAACTAGGCTCATTTTAATGACGTCTAGTCTCTGAATTTATCTTCTGTGACATCTAGCAAAAATCTAGAAGAAACGAACTTAATGTATATACATATATATATATATATATATATGTGTGTGGTGCATGTGATGCAACCCGAGATCCTTGAACAGGTCCAGAATCGAAATATGTTTATTTCACAGTTCAGTCACAAACTCTACCAGGAACATATTATTCGAGCGTTAGTCATATTACATATTTTTAAGACAAAAAAATAGTTTAGCTAAGATCAACACTATATTCTTCAAAAAATTGAAAAATAGTGGTCTGGACCAGTCCGGACCAGTCCAGTTACTATATATATATATATATATATATATATATATATATATATATATATATATATATATATCAGGTCATCCCATAAGTAATGTTTTTTTAGATCGGAATTTGAAGGAAAAAAAAAACTCAACTGAAACTTTTTAATCTAGTATACATTTTCCATCGGAATCAGTGACACTCTGCCAACGTCCTACGAGCTTTTCAATGCCATGTTTATAAAATTGAGGCGGTTTTGAGGCAAAAAACCTACAAAGACTGGTGTGCAGGTCATCTAAAGAAGTACACTGTTTCTCGTCAAGATAGTTTTGCAGACTCCTGAAGAGATGATAATTATCTGAAGGCGCAAGGTCTGGAGAATATGGAGGATGTGGAAGTTTTTCCCACCCAAGCTCCTCAATTTTGCAGAAGTGATCCGAGCGGTATGAGGACGTGCGTTGTCGTGGTGGAACACGATTCCTTTCCGATTAACCAAAGAAGGTCTCTCTTCTTTTAGTGCAGTGTTCAATCGATCCAATTGTTGACAGTAGATTGAGCGGTGATTGTTTGGTTGTGTGGTAAGGTTTCAAAGTGTATTACACCACCTTTATCCCACCAAACACAAAACAACACCTTCCGAGGGTGAAGATTTGGTTTTGGCTGTGGTGTCGCTGGTTCTCCGGCACAAACCCACTGTCGACGGCGCTTAACATTCTGTACAGTATCCACTTTTCATCACCAGTCACTAAACGGTGCAAAAACGGATCTTGGAGTTCACGGGAATGAAGAGCTGTGCTAATGTTTACCCGCACCCTCAGATTGTCGACCGACAATTCATGTGGCACCAATTTTCCTAACTTAGGCACTTTCCCGAGTTGTTGCAAATGTCGATGGATGGTGGACGGGGATGAATTGAGTTTCTGGGCCAATTCTTCGACAGTTGTTGAACAGTCTTCTTCAAGTGCGGCTAACAGCAGGTCATCATCAAACTCAGCAGGGCGTCCAGAGGGTGCTGCATCTATCAAACAGCAGTCACCATTCCTAAACTTTTGAAACCATCTTTGACATTTTCTCACATGCAGAATATCGTTGCCATAAACTTCCTGAATGTTTCGCGTTGCTTCAGTAGCACTATTCCCTTTTTTGAACTCATAAAGCATTATATGCCTGATATGCTCTTCTGATACCGCCATATTCATGAGGGGTTCACATAAAGCAAAACACACGTCTTCACTGGTCAAGTCTGTAAAGTATGTAGCGAAACACGCTAGATCTCCTCTTAGATATAACCTTCGGAAAATTTATGCTTAAACAAAGTAGGACTAGTTTAAACTTAATCTATCGTAAAAAACGACATTACTTATGGGATGACCTGATATATATATATATATATATATATATATATATATATACATATGGAATGAACTCAGAATGGTTCCGTGAGTTTTTTATGATACACACAGACCGTGCATGGAACAAGGAACTCTTCTGGGATAATTAAATCCACTATAGTCCGAATAAGTAATGGTAAATGACAAATACCATAGTTTTTCTTTTTCATGATGCAAGCCCGACGTGGGCAACGGGTCTCTCGCAAAGAGGTCCCATAAATATAGCTTCCCTCGCCAGCTATCTGCAAAGCAGACAGCTTTGGGACATGGATCTAGGGTTTAAAGCAGCCTAGCCCCACTACATTTAGAACCTCAATATAAGTAAAAGACTCGTTGCATTCACGTCGAATTGAATAAATCAAAGAAAAAGGGATAACTATTATATTTTTAGCCAAAACCAAAACTTAAACCTCAACTGGCAGAATTGAGCGTCCACTTTTCAAGGCAATTAACATGTCCGTTTCATGATGGGAATTTGTCATTTACCATTACTTATTCGGACTATAGTGGATTTAATTATCCCAGAAGAGGTCCTTGTTCCATGCACGGTCTGTGTGTATCATATATATATACACAGTGATGGGCATCGATACATAAAAATCGCTAAAGCGATACCGATACATCGATACATGAAGAACGTCTTAGGCGATACCGATACGCCGATACTTTCTAGATGTCTTAAGCGATACCGATACCGATACATGCATCGCCGATACATGCATCGCCGATACATGTATCGCCAGTACATTTTTATAATTATTCATTTAATATGTAGGTATTAGATATTATTGTTTATACTAGTAATTTGTACGCACTGTAAGTAAAATCAACATTTTAATGGGTTTTATAGATGTAAATAAAAACAATTGCTTTATTTAATGAAAGTATGTTTTAATTTGTAGGATACATGAATGACTGAAAATATTACACTAACAATTAAAAGTAATTACTATTACCCTTCAAAAATACCAGCTGGCTAAATATTTAAAAATTCTTATTAATGTATCGATGTACGGTATCGAAGTATCGATTTTTTTCGATACATTTAAGAAAATTGACCTTGGCGATACCGATAAATCGATACTTTTGTCAAGTAGCCAAAGCGATACCGATACAAAAGTATCGATCGATACGTATCGGCGATACATGTATCTAGATACTGCCCATCATTGTGTATATATATATATATATATATATATATATATATATATATATATATATATATATATACACAGGGTGGGCCAAAAGTCTGGATCCATAGGAAAATATTTATTTTAATACATAAATTACAACAAATGGTAAATACTTAAAATGAATATCAACTTTAACTCGTAAATGCGTATCCGTGATACTGTACAGTAGTTCGTACTCCAGTATAAACAACAAATTATAACAAATGCTCAAATTGGCGGCCTTTGTAGGGTGCACTTTGTAGGGATGGAATTTATGATTTTTAATAATTCTTCGAATTGAAGTTCTCGAGATGCGTGTTTCATTTGATAATCTTCTTGTTGACTTTACTGGACTATTCGTTAAATTTTCACATACCATTGCAGAGGTATTTTCATCAGTTGCAGTTTTTGGACGACCAGAACGCCGTCGATCATGTACACTTCCTGTTTCTTTGAAACGTTTAAACAACTTGCCAACAGTCGCATGTGTTACTGGATGCTTATCAGGATGATTTCTATTGAATTCGGTAGCAACTTCTCTGTGTGTAGCGCCCTGTCTTGCGTACATGAGCACAAGTTCTACCCGGTCTTCTGTTGTTAGATTCGAAGCCATTTCTGGGCTGAAATAAAAAAAGTATACGATTTATACTGGAGTACGAACTACTGTACAGTATCACGGATACGCATTTACGAGTTAAAGTTGATATTCATTTTAAGTATTTACCATTGTTGTAATTTATGTATTAAAATAAATATTTTCCTATGGATCCAGACTTTTGGCCCACCCTGTATATATATATATATATATTCTCTTCTGGTGTTTGGGGTAACTAAATGTAGTTTGCATCCCTTTTGTACAGCTTCCTCTCTGTATTGACTCCGAGACCGGATTTTGAGGACTCCTAATGATGATTTTAAGTGACATGCAGAGTTATTCTATTTGCCATTTACTTGTTAACAACATGAAGGAATGTGACGTGCAGACCTCATTTATAAACAATTCAGGCGAAGAGAAAACCAGGTTCAACGAGGTGTCTGTGTGAGAGAGAGAGAGAGAGAGAGAGAGAGAGAGAGAGAGAGAGAGAGAGAGAGAGAGAGAGAGAGAGAGAGAGTTACAAGGAGTTACAAGGAAAATAAGTACCTCAAAAGGCCTTGCGGCCCATACCGAGGAGGTACCAATGGCAACGGGTGCCAGGGAAAATTTTCTATACACTCAACTAGTGTGCAAGATTTGGTCTAACCTTTTCTTGAACTGATCCACAGAGGAACTGTTCACAACTTCTGAAGGTAACCTGTTCCACGTGTCACAGATCTTATACGTAAAGTAATTCCCACACACACTAGTCCTAAACCGTTTCAAATCCAACTTCTAACCATTGTTGCGAGTTGGGTTATCATTTAAACTAAACATGCTTCTAAAATCGACATCGTTGAACCCGCGTAAGAGCTTGAAAACTTCGATCAGTTGACCGCGCAGCCTCCGAGTTTCCAGCGAAAACAAGTTCAGGGCGCGTAACCGTCGATTGTAGCCCATATGCCTAACGGAAGGGATTAACTTTGTGGCCCTCGCCTGCACTCGCTCCAGCCTCTCAATATCTTTCCTGAGGGTGGGCGACCAGAACTGCACTGCATACTCCAGGTGCGGCCGAACCAAGGAATTGTACAGAGAGAGCACAATCTCCTTGTTCCGAAACTGAAATTGCCTCCTGATATAACCCAACAGCTTCTGGGCTTTCTTTTCCACCTCTACGCACTGTTTGGTAAACTTAAGGTCGCTGCTAATTAGCACACCCAAGTCCTTTCCAAATCAGTCACCTCGATATTACTCCCCAACATCGAGTAGTCCGACTTGGGATTGGCATAGCCAATGTGCATCACTTTGCATTTACCCAAGTTAAACGGCATTTGCCATTTTTCGGACCACTCTCCTATCCTACCTAGGTCCGCACGCAGTTCCTCGATCGCTTCGGGCGTCCCAACATTGGCCCCAAGCTTGGTGTCATCAGCGAATTTGGCGATCCGACTGACGATGCCACCGTCGATATCATTTATGTAAATGATAAACAACAGTGGCCCCAAAACGGAACCCTGAGGAACCCTACTAGTGACCGAGGCCTAACCCGAACTAGCACCTTTAATTACAACCCTCTGCCACCTATTCCTCAGCCAGTTTTCAATCCACCTACCTATTTCCCCACCGATACCCAGCGCGCGCACTTTCGCCATTAGCCGGCGATGAGGTACCTTATCAAAGGCCTTCTGAAAGTCGAGATAAAGTATATCAATCGCCTTACTCTTATCGTACTCACTCAACATGACGTGGAAAAACTCGAGCAAGTTGGTGAGACACGACCTATGCCATCTAAACCCATGTTGGGAGTCCCCAAGCAGCTTGTAGGAATCCAAATGGTCAACGATCCTATCCGCTATTATCCCCTCTAATAATTTACCTACAACTGAAGTGAGACTAATGGGACGATAGTTCCCTGGACTTTCGTGATCCCCTTTCTTAAAGATAGGGGTCATGTTGGCTTCCCTCCAGTCACCAGGCACCTGGCCCGTCTCCAACGATTTGTTGAAGACTCGCCACCTGGTCGCGCACCTCCCGCAACACTCTGGGGAGAAACAGGTCTGGCCCAGGAGTCTTAAACGCGCTTAGTTTGTCTATTCTATCGGCAACGACTGGCTCGGGGATGATGCGGGTGTCCTCCCTGGTGAACACTCCCGCAAAGTACTCATTAAGCACATTGGCGATGTCCGCGTCGGAGGTCCGCAGAACGCCGCTTCGGTCCTTTAACGGACCTATCATGCTTCTAATGGGCTTTCTACTATTAACATAACTGAAGAACTCCTTAGGGTTCCCCTTGCAGAGGCTTGCCACCGGTAGTTCTTCGTTACGTTTCGCTAGCCTAACCTTCGCCTTCACTTCCCTACACAGGCGGACATACGCTTCAGTGTTCTCATGGGAACGATTGGCCTTCGCCCTTCTATACGCTACTTTCCTATTTCGGATAGCCGAAGCGATGTCACGATTGAACCACTTAGGCTGCGTTGAAGCAGGGGTGACCGGTTTTGAGGGTATGGCAGCAGACTGCAGCACCATAAACTCGTCCCGGAATGCACTCACACTCCCTCAACATCGCCGCCGACCTCGAACCCCATCTCACCTACGCTATCCCTGAGGCTAACAAAGTCCGCCCGCAGGAGATCGAGCTTACTGTCTCTCGAGTTACTACGCTTCACCCGAGGGACGCACACACGGAACCTAATCAGACCGTGATCACTCCCGCCCAACGATTCGTCAACGGTGAGGCCAGTGACGAGGTTGTCTTCGGTCGTGAATACTAAGTCTAGAACACTTTCGCCTCGTGTAGGCTCATTGACCCACTGAGTGAGGAAGTTCTCATCAGCAAAGTCAACTAGCCTCCTCCCTTCAACATCAGCAGTCCTGTTTTCCCACTTTATGCCGCGACAGTTGAAGTCTCCTAAAACTACACACACCCTATCCCCTAGCAGGCTACTGAGTTCGGTGTACAGGGTTGTATCCTCCTCGAGGAGGAGATGCGGAGGTCTGTACACCAAGATTAACCTATAGTTCGTCCCCCCCACGTTCAGATCGACGCCAAGCAGCTCCCGTTCTGATCGGAACTGGCAGTCAACCGGACTCAACGTGTCCCTGACGTATATTAGTACCCCACCCCCTCCCCACGGGTGCGGTCTTTGCGAGAGAGAGAGAGAGAGAGAGAGAGAGAGAGAGAGAGAGAGAGAGAGAGAGAGTTAATTTTTTAACTATTCTAGCAGTAGCAGAGAACTGGATAGAAAAGTATAAGGCTCTCTCCCCACCCTCCGCTCCCTCCCCGCCAGAGTCGGGTACAGAAAATGGTTGAAGAAAATACGAGGGGCCGTCAGAAAATAAATTTACAACGGCGTATAATTTCGTAACTAAAGGACCTACATTGATTATGTTTGTATCAGGTGAATTCGTTAATCATTGTTGGCAACACTGCACGTCGATTCGGCTGCGATCTACCGTCCATTGATTATACGAGTCAGTTGAACATGACGGCTCGACATGAACAGTGCCCTGCCCTACGGAGCAGTCCAGGACGTTTACGTTTAATGGCCGCTCGTAAACATTCCAGTGGTGAACAATATGCAGCTGCATTGATTGTTGTGCCTTTTTGCATGAAGACTGCGAGCAAAACGCCTTTGTGGTCCCAAAACACGGTAACCATCACTTTGTCAGCGGACCTCACAATCTTGAAATTCTTTGGTCGCGGGGACCCAGGGTGTTTCCATTCCATGCCGACACATTTTGTTTCCGAAGTACGGTGATGAACCCATGTCTCGTCTCCGGTGACAATGCGCACGAGAAATTCTCGACCACTAACAGACTCGGAATATCGTTGCAGAAATTTGCAACTGACTCGTATAACCAATATATGGTAGATGGCAGCCGAATCGACGTGCAGTGTTACCAACAATGATTAACGAATTCACCTGATACAATCAATGTAGGTCCTTTAGTTACGAAATTATACGCCGTGTAAACATATGTTAATCCTTTAAGCACCAGCAGGCAAATTTTTAGCGTTTAGTAAACTGTAGTTAAAGACAGGTTTCTGGTAGTAAATATTGGAACTAATTTGATTGACGTTATCTAATCCATCTGTTCAAAGTATTACGTGAATCAGTCATTTAGAGAGAGGAAGATCGTGAATGTGAATACTACGCAAAGGGTTTACAAGCACATTAACCTTGTGTCTACAAATGCTTACAACTATTAATAAATGAATATGTAAAGCTGGAAAGCATAATTTGATTGAGTATGCGAAGGGAAATATTATTTTTATACACAGTTTCTAAAAATAAAATTGAAAGGTAAGTTGCCAGGTATTTACAAGGGTGGTGTTGATATTTTTATAATTTAAAAAGTATGTACTTTTTGCTTTTATAAATTAAAAAATTATTATAAAAAATAAAGCATTAGGAAGGGGCGCCAAGATTGACCAAAGGGGGCTGCCCCCACCGTCCCCCCCGTAAATCCGCTAGTGGTCGGGACAAGATTACGCATCTTTTGCTACGTTCTGATTGGTTGATCCAAATTGAGCCCATGGCGGGTACTTCCAAATGTAACGAAGTACTGCTACTTCATTCCTGGCCACCTCTGAAAACCTCGAACATATTGTTTTGATTTTATATAAGCTATTTATAGCTCTATTTGCCGAGGTATCGGGCCAACAAAGACTCTATGGCCCACTCTACGTCAGCCCGAAAACGATTTAGGGAAAGTTAAATCCTCCGTGTCTACACCGATTTACGCGCAGAGCCATCACGCCGGCAAAGTGATGAAATGCTTCTACAGGAAAGAGGTTGAAACAGGAGTTAAGAAGATAAATCACTGTCCACACCATGCCCTCACCCGTCACGTGTATCCAGCCACCCAAGAGAAAGAAGAGAAAAAAGAAATTGTGACGGCAGAAACGTAACTCCACCTCACCTAATCCATGCCATGCATTTTTTTTTGGTATGAAATTATTTATTCCTACAAAATACTTATCTACTCTATTCTTAAACATATTAACAAAGCAGGCAAGTGTGTGAGGGTGTTTTCTGTGATTGGATGGCTGTCATGTGTATGTGTCTGCCACCTCTTTGAATGTCGCCGAATTTCATCTTCGGTCTCCCGCTGTGAAAGGTATTTATGCGGCAAGTGATATATTGAGTCGTTCATACTTCGCGGTGTTGTGCCATCACGAGAGTAGAGAAACTACACTGAGCGGCAGAAAAATCGGCCCACTTGGAATATCGCGAAAAGCAAAAAAGTGGGCAAGCCTCTGTTTATAAAAGTTTTAAAATTCGAAAATATAGTCTATGAGGCAACCAAATAACGAGAAAACAACGTGAGCTGCGAACACACTAGCTGCAACGGATTTTCCACTTCTTTTAAGAATTCGACAGTCTGACATTCAGTTGTTTTTAGACTGCTAGTGACACTTTTTCATTCCACTAATGGGAGTAGGCATTTGCGTTTAGTAACAGATAGACTTCTAATTCTTTTAGGTTTCAGAATTGGACATTTACAATGGATTTGAGTGCCGTGAACGTCGCAAGAGTCGTCGCCCAAATTGAAGATGGTCGGAGCCAGCGTTACGTCGCCGATGCGCTAGGAATTCCAACAACAACAGTTCAACGTGTCTACCAACATTATGTGGAGACAGGGGAGTACACCCGAAGACCAGGATCTGGAAGATCGCGCTACACACCTGCCCGTGACGATCGTTTCATCGTCTTGCGTTTTTTTGCGAGATCGTTGCTTGACTGCCACAAACGTCCGCATTGAACTGGAAAGGTCTCAAGACGTCAGTGTATCGAAGCGAACCGTTAGAAGAAGACTTATGGAAAGTGGCTTACGTGCTAGACGTCGAGCAATGGGCCCGAAATCGCTCCCACGCCACCGCAGTGCTCGTCTTGCTTTCGCTCGTGAGCATGTCAATTGGACTATGGTCCAATGGGGACGAGTATTGTTCACGGACAAATCAAGATTTAATCTTCGAACATCCGATGGATGGGAAAGAGTGTGGAGAAGAACAGGAGAAAGATTCGCCCCGTGCACTTTTACGGAGAGGGTTGCTTTTGGAGGATTCCAATTGACATGCTTACGAGCGAAAGCAAGACGAGCACTGGGTGGCGTGGGAGCAATTCCGTGCCCATTGCTCGACGTCTAGCATGTAAGCCACTTTCCATAAGTCTTCTTCTAACGGTTCACTCCGATACACTGACGTCTTGAGACCTTTCCAGCTCATTGCGGACGTTCGTGGCAGTCAAGCAACGACCTCGCAAAAAACACAAGACGATGAAACGATCATCACGGGCAGATGTGCAGCGCGATCTTCCAGATCCTGGTCTTCGGGTGTACTCCCCTGTCTCCACATAACGTTGGTAGAGACGTCGAACCGTTGTTCTTGGAATTCCTAGCGCATCGGCGACGTAACGCTGGCTCCGACCATCTTCAATTTGGGGCGACGACTCTTGCGACGTTCACGGCACTCAAATCCATTGTAAATGTCCAATTCTGAAACCTAAAAGAATTAGAAGTCTATCTGTTACTAAACGCAAATGCCTACTCCCATTAGTGGAAGAAAAAAGTGGCACTAGCAGTCTAAAAACAACTGAATGTCAGACTGTCGAATTCTTAAAAGAAGTGGAAAATTCGTTACAGCTAGTGTGTTCGCAGCTGACGTTTTGTTTCGTTATTTGGTTGCCTCAAACTATATTTTCGAATTTTAAAACTTTTATAAACAGAAGCTTGCCTACGTTTTTGCTTTTCGCGATATTCCAAGTGGGCCGATTTTTCTGCCGTTCAGTGTATTTTTCCTGAAAGGAATATCAGTGTAAAATTCCTCTATCTATTCCCGTGTACTTGTCCGTTATGGAGAATTAAAGTGTTTCGTGGGTGGTCACCTGTTGTACGGCGAATTCAAGAATCTCCCACTTAGAGATGTTTATGAGGCAAGTGATCAAAAAATTATTTGCTTGATGTTTAATCATGCTGTGTGGAGCACAATGCAACCAGAGACGTCTCTCTGAAGTGGGGAGTACTAATTGTAGGGGGAAATGTTTAAATAAACCAGACATGCCAGAGGGAAGCATGTCAGTTATTTCACGAACATGCCTCCCTCTGGCTTTTTCCGGAAACATGTAGCAATACCTCTTCCACCTTCTCTTGATTGGTATACTGAACCATCAGGGTATTTTCCTTCCTGAAATATGTAAAACTGACATTAGAAAAGTGTTTGTTTCACTTTAAAAATATAAGGTCTATTTTCCCTATGAGTCCAGACTTCTGGGAAATAGGCGTACGGGCGGGGGGTCTGGGTGGGCTGCAGCCCCCGCAGATTCGCAAGTTTCTCAATATTTTCAGGCAAATGCCTAAAAATTAGGGCAAAGTCCCAAAACAATGACATAAACATTGAAGTTTATTAAATTTAGACTCAGATGTGCTAATTAAACCAAGCATAATAAATTATGCAACAATTTTTTTGCTTGACTGCAATGTTGCATAAACGTATCACATTGAAACTGCTAAAAACAAATTTGTTGAGTTATGTATTTCTTAAAAAATTTTGTTATGTAATTTAATTTTTGAGGTACTCATGACACCTGTCGTAAGTTCACTCCAACACAACACTCGAAAAATGTATGTTATCTGATGGTAAAAATATTCAGTGGTTTGTTAGAGTTAATTTTTTTCTAGAATATGTATGAAAAATATGTATATTTTATAATGCTCTGTGAATATATGCGCATTATTGCAACAAAATCTTTCATTTCCTAGCCATGTTAATTTCCTTATGTCTGCATCGGAAAATTCGGGCACCATGGAAAGTTTTTGGGCAAATCGCGAGCCGCCCCCCGAGAAAAATTAAACCCGTACACCTATATTCTGGGACATCCTGTATACTAGAAATAGATGCAATATTTTATTGGTCAAATTCAGTTCAATTCCCAACACTTTATGAGCAGAAACAATGTTACTATTTACCGGGTGCAGGAAATCACGAGCATATAAAAGTATTCCGCTACCTTCCCTTCCGTTCCTATCTTTGTGAAACATTTTGTAAACTGCCATTACAAATTCTCCTACAACGTCCCTTGATTCAAAATGAATCCAGGATTCAGTTATTCCAATGATGTCAAAGTTCTCAGTTTTGACTAACGTTATGAATTCCATTAGTTTGTTTCTAATTGACCTAGCATTGAATAATACAATTTTAAGAGATTTTAGGTTATTGTTTCTTCTATTTGACCCGCGTCGTTTCCCGAAGTAGATGAATCAAGCTAAGGGGGAAAACTTGGTCAGACAATGCACTAGTAAGTTTAACGACTGGTGGAGTAGGATTAACAACACTGGACGACAAATTAGAACTTTTTTTTTCCTGTTCCTCAAGTAAAATAGGGTAATTCTGGTAGATTTTTGCACGCATACTACAAATATGGATCTGAAATGTTTCCATCACCCACAATTTTTTATAAAATTGAACTTTAATTTTGTTTCAAATACAGGAATATGTAGGTATAATTGGCAGCATTAGAAGTACAGTTTTCGGGAGGTAATGGGGCCGAAGATGGTACCGTGATACTGAAAATAGCAGTTATATGACTTGCACTTAATGGGGAGACCAATGGTTTGCCAGCAGATGGTCGTAGAACTAGAACCACTGGGACGAGAGTGGTCGTGCGGGCTCATATATATATATATATATATATATATATATATATATATATATATATATATATATTATATATTGTTATATGATGGGTTTTACTGACCATTTATATATTTTATTTACGCCTGCTTGAGGTTCAAGCCAACATATAACAAAAATAATACCATTTAGGTTTCTTATTACTTCCGTATTAGGGAATAATTGAAAAGCCTTTTACAAAAATAATATATTCGTCAAAGACTTTACCACTGAACAAATTACAATGCAAAATGAAATTCTGACATTCACGAAAATGTTTGGAGGGATAACATTTGAGATAATATATGAGGGGTCGCGCGTCTTAAGGTACCTAAGCGCCACCACAGGCGAAAACGTTTTTGATGGATATCACTATTTTCACATTTCCTCTATCGCGTGGTTTGAGTTATAATGACTTACGACACTAGAAGTATGGTTGAAAACCTTATGAAGCGAACTGCTTTTTTCACCGCTATAGCCAGCCAAAAGTTCACCCAAAGTTCGGCATAATAAGAAAATCAAAAAATTAAAAAATATATATATAAAATATAAAAATCTATTCCACAAACTCATCAACATCTTCATTAGCATAATTAGAACTCTAATTTAGCAAAAAAATGAACGTTCTAGCTCAATTAAAACAGATAGTATTGCTGAACTTTGGAGGCGATTTCTGACGAATTTAATTTTGGCGCTTTGGTACCTTAAGACACGAGAGCCCTCATATCTTTACTTAAGAATTTTAAATTCGAAATTATCAAACCAGTTAAATAAAAATACATAAGCAAATTAAAATAAAATTGTTATAAATTTAATTTAAGTTACAACTGCATAGCTTCTTGGCCTTTTGATTGCCTCATTTATAATGCACAAGACAATTAGAATAAAAGAGGAATGTATAATTTTAATAATTACAAATTTTCAACTACTTATCTTTTAACAGCACTAGACACCTTTCGGATTGGATTAATTCCTTGTAATTACATTCGTTATTAATTCTCTTTCTTATAAACTATATATATATATATATATATATATATATATATATATATATATATATATATATATATAGGGTGAACCAAATGTAGGTGGACAGTAAATGATAACGTTTATTTTGAGAATACATATTTAATTTTTTTGTATACTATAATACAAAATAAAATTTAAATAAATTTAGTTATAATATTTAATATAATATAACACAAACACCATAGTTATAATGAACACCATAGTTATAATATAATATAACACAAACCGTATTCAACCTACTGTCCACCTACTTTTGGTTCACCGTATATATATATATATATATACAGGGCGTCCCCAAAAAATGTATACACACTTTAAATAATTATAAAGGCAGTGTTTATTAAAATACATTTCATTTTTAAAATGTAATAGAATCTACAGACATTATTTAATTGTTTTGTCAACGCCTGTTTTCAAACTGACGTCCGTTCTGGTCCAGGCACTGCTGATAACGCGAAGCAATGGAATCGCAAACATCACGAAACATTTCGTTTGGTATTTGTGTGCATTCTCGTTCAATGGCTGCTCTCAATTCAGCGACTGTTGCAGGTTTTATAGCGTAGACTTTGTCTTTTAAGTATCCCCATAAAAAAAAGTCTAGTGGTGTGAGGTCTGGTGAACGCGGAGGGTATTCTACGAAACCCCTTCGTCCAATCCACATCCACATCGTGCCAAGTACCACTCGCAATACTCCACTCTTCGGTCCGGATCATCTTCATTAATAGCATGGACTAATCTTGGAATGTAACTTTTCCATTGACAGCGCTTCAAAATGCGTTGGACAGACGATTCTGAAATTCCTACCTCACGACTCGCTTGCCGCACAGATTTTCTTGGACTTTGGTGATACGTTTCCAGTACTCTTTCTTGCTTTGTGGGGCTTGTCGATGTCCGTGGTCTTCCGGAACGCTTCTTGTGGACATTCTGAACAGTTCCATCGGCTTCAAACTTATCTCTAATTCGAGTGATGGTAAGTCGCGTTGGTGGATCTGTTTGAAACTCCCTCCTAAACTGTCTTTGCACTTCAACTGCGTTTTCACACTTCCAGTAGCATTTTAGAATGAATTTCCTTTGTTCAAAGCTTAGTCTGACTGCCATTATTAATTCTAATGGGTTTAACTTGGAAAGAAAGAAACATCAATTGAGCTATCAGCTGTTAAAGTGTGTATACATTTTTTTGGGACGCCCTGTATATGCAAAGCTGGGCACAAACCGTTAATCCGTTAATCGTTAATTAACGAAGTTAACTTTTTCGTTAACGATTTAACTTTTAAGTTAACTTTGAAAATCATTATCGGACTAATTAACTTCCGTTACATTTAACTTCCGTTAACTCAAGTCCGTTAACCCAAAAAATTATAAATAAACGTTTAAAAGTTTATATTATTTCAGTGCTGAGCAGGTGCGCAATTAATCCGCCACTGTTAATAGTGATGAACGAATTTCCATTTCCGCAGTGCAAAATCAGGCGATATATTTGTTTCCGTCGCCACAATTTGTGTCTTACCAAATATGGTAGTTATTTATGGCATTGGTTTGAGCAAAACATGGTCGACTGTAAAATCAGGCGGAAAGATTTGCCATTTGAGTTGAATGTTTCAACTTCTTTCAAGAAATATCACGAGCATTTTAAGGCACTTTCAATAATATATATGTAACAATTACAACAAATAACTACATTCGTTTCATTTGCAGTCTGTCTCTTGCGCAACATGTTTGTGCTAGTGAATATTTAAAAATAATCGTTGTCAAGTAAGTCATGTATATTTATAATATGTCTGTGAGTACCTTATTAGTAGTCTCCTTGATACATTTCAAGAACCATAAAACTGATCAGGTAAGATTTCAATTCTCATGTCACTTTGATGACATAAATTAAGTCAATTGATGTCTTACAATGCGACAATCTTCAGGCTTAAGGACTTGAAGTCCAAGGGCCTCGTCTACTGCAGCGCCTTGGTCGACGCACTTTTGGCAGGCATCGACAAAAGGTTTGGGCCCCTCCTGGAGGAAGACGAATGCCAGCTGGCTGCTGCCTTCCATCCCAGGTTTCGCCTCATCTGGTTGGACAAGTATGACAACACCAAGGTCGCCAGGGTGAGGAAAAGCATGGAGGGTACAGTCGAGGAAGCCATGAAGCAGCAGTCCAACGAAGTGGGCAGCAACAGTGGAGGCAGCAACAACGAGGAGGAGGAGGAGGATGACTTCTTCAGTGCTGTCATCCAGACAAAAGAGAGCAGCAGAAGCCACAGGTCACTCAAGGGCAAGGCCCAGAACTTGGTCAAGACCTGGCTGGAGACCAACTCCAAGGACTTGCTGACAGATGCTGCCTTCTTGGGTGAGCAAGTGTTGGTGGACTTGTTCATCAAGTTCAACACAGCCATCCCCTCCAGTGCTGCAGTGGAGTGTTTGTTCTCTATGGGCAAGGACATCCTGAGGGCCAAGAGATCATCCCTGTCTGATGAAAACTTTGATATGCTAATTTTCATGAAGGGCAACATGCATCTCATGGACAAAATGGAGAACGAGAAGAAGAGGGAAAATTAAATTATATATATATATTGTTTTTCATTTTTTTTATAATAAAAGTTAACGTTAACGGTTTATCGGTAACTTCCGTTACATGTTTAACGAATTAACGGATTAACGGTTAACGAAGTTAACTTTTTGGTTAACGGATTAGCGGTTAACGAAGTTAACTTTTTGGTTAACGGTGCCCACCACTGTATAATATATGACGCGTAAGGACAAAGGATTTTTAAAACAGATTTCTGCCGCGTTTTCTTTAAGTGAACTTTTAAGGAGACACACTTTTACGTCCTGAGTTATTCGAGTCAAGCTCGTTTTCTTTACTCGAAGTTTAGGGAAGACATAATTTAAGTCTATTCAATTTTGTGAGCCACACATTTTCTTTATATTAAATTGTAGGGCAAACTAATTTGTTACTTTTGCTTCAAAACTTTAACACGGATTCTTTTTAGATCTTTACACCTTCACCGTCAGAAATGCGCTGTTCTCCTACCCGCCGTTAGCTGTTTCTGTCTTCGATTATAAAGGAGATTTTTGCGTTCCTCTAATTGCATTAATCCCATCTCCAACCCATTATTTCTTGTCGGATTGGCATTAAGTAAGAATAAATGCCTGTAGTCTACCCCGTCTATTCCATTGAGCATCTTGAAGATTTGAATAAGCTGACCACGCAACCTTTTCGTCTCTATGGTAAATACTGTACATTTAGGCTCTCCAATCTCCGTTGGTAGTTTTGCATTCTCAGTGAAGAGATCAATTTTGTAGCTCTTGCTTGTTCCCTTTCTAACCTTTCTATATTCTTCCTAAGGGAAGGAGACCAAAACTTCGCACAATATTCAAGTTGAGGTCTGACTAGTGAATTATAGAGAGACATTGCAGTCCTATTGTTCCTAAACTGGAACTGTCTTTTAATATAACCTAGTATTTTTAAAGCCCTCTTTACGACTTCTGCATAGTGCTTCGATGGTTTCAAATCATTACTGATATAGACTCCTAAGTCTTTCTCTAGATCGGTCTCAGTCAAGTTCTCAAGAAAAAATAAAATAAAAAAATAAAAATTATATATATATATATATACATACACAGTGTGTGTGTGTGTTGTGTGTGTGTGTGTGTGTGTGTGTGTGTGTGTGTGTATTACTCGTACATAGATAACAGAATTTTCTACACTTATTTCTGTAATCCACGAAACAGTTGATTCCCCAGTTGCTCTCCCTCCCTCCCTCCATCCATCCATCCCACTTCACTGCAGTCTCCACAATGCCTCTATTAACTTTAAATAAATATATGTGAAATGGATGCAAGAAAAAAGTTTGTGATATACAAAGCGAAAATGGAATAAAAAATAACCTCTTTCATTTCGACTACAATACAATTAAAATTCTGTACAAAACCTTTCTGAATACTAACCACTTAATGCATTCTTGCGTTTCTTTTGCTTCCTCAAAATCCTTATTTTTAATTACTTTTTGCGTGTGTTACGATTCCTAAGTTCTCTTTTTAGGTTTGGACAATTCAACATTTTTTTTTTTTCATTTATTGTATTATAATTTCAAAGGAATATTGTATTTTATATCTTGAAGTTTGTATATATCGTTAGAGAGAATCCTTCTGCGTTCGTCTTTCGTAGCTTATTGCTGTATGTGAATGCTAGAGTCCGTAAAAATATTACTTTTTAACATTTTGAACGGATTTCTGTTCGGTTCAACAATACTTTTTGGTTTATAAAACTATAATTAAGTCAATGAAGTATTTTATATAATTAGTGTACAAAGTATTGATGCAGATAGTGTGTTCATAACACTCGTTTTGCATTATACTGTACTGCATTTTATTTCCTCTCTATATCATTAACATAAATGAACTGTGAAAGTAGTGTACAGCAGTCATAAAGTGTTCGTTGCAGTACTATGTCTCATAAGCACCTTAGTGTGGTCTGAGAAAATGATTACTTTCCACTTGGCGTTATTTCCATTCCTATTCACGGTCCAAAAACAGGAATGCTCAGTCAGACTCCAGATATGGGAAAGAGTATAAAAAAAGCGGGTTGTGACGCAATTGCAGGCCCATGGAGTATTTTCTATAACCAAATCTACCTTACAGTGGGAAATCCTACAATAAAAATGGATCGATCTGACAAATGCCTCATTTGAGATTCCCACTTTGGTATTTCTCATTCTTGGACGAAGAATTAAATGGGAATGATCAAGCTTGGGAATAGACTTGAGAATATATCCTTTTATAAGCAATCGTAGCGAGATCATTTTTGTGGCGAATGAGAACCAACACACACACACACACACACACACACACAAAGAGAAGACTCAGCTTTTGGGTATAGTGGAAATACGCAAAGCGAAGGTATACTATACAGAGTAGAGTGAAAGTCTATGAAACTGTATGATTCAATTTCATTACTAACAGCCAGGGACTTAGAAAAGAGGAGACCTACAACTTTACGTGGAATCTGAACACAAAAAATGATTACCCATCAACCTACTAAACAAACCCAGCGTCGCTTAACCTCACTAATCTAACGGAATCGTCGTTCAGCCACGACATAGTTCGTGTACGAATTAACGAGAGTAATCCAAGAATGTAATCTGTCCCTGCCAACGTTGAAGTGACGTGATGTAATTGCATGCAATGATGTAATTCTTGATAGAGAGATTTCTAGATGTCATCCATAATAATGGACTGAATCAAAACGAGACATAGCGCAGTTTT
The DNA here is from genome assembly GCA_023014485.1 of Bathynomus jamesi. Classification (NCBI taxonomy): domain Eukaryota; kingdom Metazoa; phylum Arthropoda; class Malacostraca; order Isopoda; family Cirolanidae; genus Bathynomus; species Bathynomus jamesi. Next base: position 145,365 of record JAJOZX010004016.1, on the reverse strand, counting down.
TATTATTTTTATTATTATTATCATCATCATTAGTATCATTATTATTATTATTATTATTATATTATTATTTTATTATTATTTTAACAGTAAAATGGCTTCTTGTATTTGTTCGAATGAAATACGATACAACCACAATTTGGGTTTAGAAAGATGGTTATGCAGGAACGCGTGATCAATGTTTAGCATTTCATCAAATGAGATTCGATCGGATTGCTACAGAACTACATGCAGGCTACAAAAACCCTAAGGTTCACTCTCGGTTAGTCCGAAGAAAGGGAAATTATATAAGTATCTATTAAGTATCTATGTACGATATACATACGACCATCACAAACCACAGAGTATATGTTAATACTGAGTATGGATTATATTTTGCTCTAGATCAGGGGTGGGGAACCTGCCGCTCGTGGGCATAATGTGTAATTAAATTAGCGTAATTTAACTGCCCGTAGACAATTTGACTATTTAAAGTCAGCCAGTATTTACATCTTAATTATGTCCCGAACTATTTTTAAAGCCGCAATTTTCGCTGTAGAGTATTTTAGTTGGAATTTGCCCCCCCCCCCCACCCCACACACAATAAAGGTTCACCTCTGCTCTAGACCATGCAGAGATCTTCAATCTTTCAGCATTGAAGGGCAATTTAGGAATATATTGAAAGGCTATCGGGCACATTTATTATACTTCCTTTTTTATAAATTTAATTTATTCAAAAGAAAGAAACAGGTTAAAAACCTTTTATGGCTTATGTAATAACAAGAAAAAACCTGAAGCATTATTTCATAGTGTTTTATTCTTAATTAATGAGATACTTGACACTGCATTGCTCCTGTTAGCGAGCAGTAATCATTATTATAAGATGACGTTCCTGCTCGCATACAGTTATCAAGGTGTTCCTCCATTAATCTGGATTTTTGTTTTGATTTTATATATATATATATTTCATATTGGAAAATAGTGATTCACGAAGGTAGGTTGATCCAAAGCAAGAATTCAACCGGAAGGCAGCATTTCTTAGAAGAGAATATTTCTCTTTGTCAAAACAAAATTCGAAAAGTTTTTATCTTTTGTATAGCTTTTCATTACAATATTTTGAATATTCACAATTTCAGGCTCAAGTTCACCTATTTCAGCTTGGGGAAACTTTTGCTAAGGAAGCTCCCATTTCAGAGACATCAACTGTTTTAAATGAATTTATCAAAAACTCCCCAACTAGAGTACTTAAGGTACTCTTGAAATCTCTCTGTAAATTCTTGTGCAAGCTTTTCAAAGTGACGTATGAAAAGTTACGCATCAAATTCAAAAATATTTTTGTCAAGGTTTTTAATAGTTTTCAACAGATTTGGGAAGTTCTCAAGTGATTTTTTAGCTAAGTCGTTTTTTCACAAAGTTAGTTTACATTTGAATGAATTTACTGAACTAATCATCTCAGCAACGTGTTTACCACTACCTTGAAGCTCCAAATTTACAGTGTTCAGCTTCTGAGTTAAATCTGTAAGAAACGCTAAGTTCATTAACCAAAACTGCTCATTTAGTTGATGATAATATTCGCTTCTAGACTCCTAAAAAAATCTTCATCACCGGCATGAACTCTATAAATCTTGTAAGAATTTTACCTTTACTCAACCACTTTACTTGTGTGTAGTATAAGCTCTTTAAAATCAGCACCAACATCTTTTAAGAGAGCTTTAAATAGTCGGTGTTGCAGGGCTCATGCACGAATCTAATATACTATTGAGCTAAAATATGTATGTGTGTGTGTGTGCGCGCGCGCGCCCGCTTTTTTCGGAACCGTGCACAGCCTAAACGGCACATCGGAAAATTCTGCAACCACCACCAACATGAGTTGACGATGTGCTCTGTCAAGTTTCCCGGTCCTAGGTCACCGGTTACTGGGTCCGAAGTCCCCAGCACTGCGATAAAACTACAGAAAAGAACGCAGCCGTGAAAATCTTGAGCTTCACATTTATACTGTGATATATATACTGCTACCCTCCCGGAGGGCGGGTAGCAGTATAATGGGGAGGGGGTGGGGTAATTGGGGAGTGGGGGTGGGGGTAATGGCTTTTTTACTTTTGTGTGTGGGGGTAATGGAGGAGTGGGGGTGGGAGGGTAATGGAATAGAGGGGTGGGGTAATGGCGTTTTTTAAAATTTGTAGCTTAGCCACTTCTTCCTATGAGGGCTCATATAATATAATTTTAAACCTACAACCAATAAAAAAAATGAAGTAGCCACTTCTTCCTATGAGGGCCTCATATAATATAATAAAAAAATACATGAAAAAGTAAAAAAAAGTCTTTTTCTCTTTACATTTGTGATTGATTGGATAGCCCGAAAGGACTCACAATTTAATTGGGATATTAAGCTCCATTCTTCATCGATTTGCAGTTACGATTCATTACAATTTTTGTAATTATATTATTTTATAAAGTATGACAAAAAATAAACGATAAAGTTAGACTCCAAGAGAACCATTTTCCGATATGTTAGAGGGGGAAAAGCATTCCATCACATTATAGTATTCAACAAACGCAATACTGTCTTCTTATTTGTGGATCATAAAAAATTGATGTATATTTAAACGACAGTGCTTCTAATTGTACCATCCAGTGATATGCCATATATATGAGATTATGTGATGCCATACTTTTGTCGCTTAGCCACTTCTTCCTATGAGGGCTTCATATAATATAATTTTAAATCTATAACCAATAAAAAAAATGAAGTAGTGAAAAAAAAATCCGGAGGGCGATAGCGAGCTACCGCTTGTAGTTCACTATCTTAGTTACTAAACTCGTTATATAACATGTCGAAAATCAACCAAATGTACTGGCAATTAATAAATGCAGGAAAGGCATTATCTTTCTTGCATAGTCCTATAAAAACCATTATTGCAGCCTATAATTGCAGTTGCCCCATAGTAGTAACAGATACGAGCTTTTGCGAAGGGATATTGTTTCCTGAAACATAATTTTTAAGGGCCCTGTAAGTATCTTCTCTTGTTTTGCCTTTCATTGGAATTATTTTTAATAACTCTTCTTTTTTGAATTATTGAGAACACCATCTTTACTACTAAAGTAGTTGGGTTGTATCACTTACGTTTATTGGTTCATCTCGTTGTATAAAATAGTATTCACATTTTTGTAAGTTATTCATTAAGTAAACTTGAATGTTCCGTGAAATGCACTCTATTCTATTTGCTAGGCTGCTATCAGACAATTGTAAATCTTTTATGGACGAAATATATGATGATAAAAACCCACTCTAATAGACAACTCTGTCTATTAGAGTGGGTTTTTATTATCATATTTTGACCTTCACGTAGAAAAAAATAAGTTTTTTGCATTTATTATGGACGAAATAATTGCTGGTATATTGTTAAAACCTTCAAAAAGCGATTCTGCAGCAGAGAACATTGCCTCCTTTACTAGATCACTATCTTTAAATGGCTTTTGAAGCCTTCTTCTATCACAGTGACCATGACAAATTAGCGTGAACAGCTATGTCAAACGGATATGGCCAACTTTGAACGATGCAATCGTGGTATTTTTTGACTTTGTGGAATGTTTCGTGAATATTCACTACTGAAGTGCCAGGTTGGATTTTAAGTTACTCAAATTTTTCATCCCAATAACAGATTTGGTCAGATAATCATTCGCAAAGCTTTAGTGGTTAGTTTGAAAATGCCTTTCAAAATTGTATTTCTTGGGTATTGCTATAACGGAATGGCACAATAAACAAATTTCCCTTTAATTTCTACGAAACAACAACAACTCTTCTCAATTACTATTAAAAATTATACGTCTTTTGTTTTTTACTTGGTTCACTCATATTTTATCAGATAAAAGAAGGGCACAAACTTTATAAATGAAGCAACAAATACGCAAGTCAACTTTGTGAAGCGCACGCAATTATCGTTTCGATAGACAAAAAAAAAAAAATGAGTTCGTTGTGAAAGGAAATTAAGGGGTAAGCTAGATGGCGAAGGCAAGATGTACATACCTAATATGTGCATCTCACAATAAATAAATTTGAATACTTTTTCTCAAAAAATAGTATGTGATATTTTTAATAAAATTGCAAACATAATTAGTATCAACAAATAATTATTTATTTTGGTGGCATCACTCAGGTGGTTATTAAAACCGTAAAAGGTTTCGGATTTTATTCAAGTCTGCAGGGATGAGAACAGGGTCAAGGAAAAAACGAGGGAGTCTCAGGGCTGGGGGTATGGGGACCGCTAGGCCCCCCCAACTTGGGTCCCGGGGGCACACCCGGGAAATATCTATTTCTAAAATGTGAAAATAGCATTGAAACTGATACAAAAGTCCCTTTTTCACACGAATGGAAGATTTCACATGATCTGTAAGGGCTGTCACACCTCTGCTGGCATACTTCACAGTTTTGTGGTCACATATTTTTGCATTGACATACGCCACACACGATCAACCTTTACCATAAAGTCACGTAATGTATAGTCAACCAAAGTATCAGTGCCATCTTTCTTCAAAGTCAGTGACACTTTTTTGTCTAACCAGGACCATTTAAACTTCTTTACACGCAGCATCAACTTGTTCCACCTCACCGTTATCACATTCTTCTATTACAGTGGCCATGACGAATTACGTGAACAGCTCGCTATGTCGAGTGGATATATGCCTACTATAGCCTCAGCTCGCTTTTGAAAAGATCTGGATGGTAGCGACTGTTTGAATATACATAAACACGTATACTATTACAATTTTTAAGAATTTGTCGTATAAATTTTGACAAAAGGCTTAGGCAACTTTTGGGAACCAAAGAGGTCCCACCTCGTGCTAGAACTGATTAATATGTAGGTAGCCCGCGCGGGCACCTACATATTAACGGACACTGGGTTGAGTACCACTGCTCTAGACTATCGTCGATTACGAAAGTCGGGATCCACATACCCGTCAGGTAGATGTGGTTCATGCAGTGAATTCCGATAACACTGTGTAACACTGATTCTGTTTATATAGAATGTTTTGTGTTTTTATATGCATTTGTGGGCGCTGAGTCCAAATCTGGCCTTGGTTTGTGTGTATCATCAATGGTTTCAGAGATAATCCATTTTTCATGTTTTACCAGTATAATGTTATTATGGGCGCAGCAATATCAGAATAATCAGGAATTGTTGAGAACAATCCGGATGTTCGTTGACAGTTTCTTGCTCTAGAAATTGCCCGAAACTTCCACTGTGCTATATAAAGAAGAGCGCAGAGTCTGAGAAGTCAGTAAGTGTGAGCACACAAAGAAAGCAGGTTGTTTGTCTGATGGTTACCAGCACTGAGGTACTGTGTTTCTGTGCTTCACTGTGCTGACGATTTGAGTGTTATCGATCCTTTTTTATTGCGAACATTATTTCAGTGTTGTGAATACATCTTTTTTCTGGAATCTGTAATCTGTTGCAGATTTAATAACTCTTCTCTCTATATCAGCATGTTATGATTAATGTAGTACAGTTTGGTAAAGAGAATGGCAACTAGAGCTTGTAAACACTCGCCGGATATATTCTGCCACGGTTGTGGGTATTACATAGGCCCCAAGCAAGTATCGCACAAGATTGTGAAAGGCACCAAGTTCTGGATCGCGTATCGGCTCTATTTTGGTATGCCTATGGGTGACCAAGATAAGCCCTGGGCACCCCCATGTGATCTGTGGAGGCTGCCGCTCCACACTTGAAGGGTGGCTGCGGGGAGTACGCAAGGCAATGCCCTTTGCGGTACCCAGAATATGGAGAGAACCAAAGAGCCACCACGACGATTGCTACTACTGCATGGTAGATGTTTCTAAGTACAGGAAAGTTGAAGGAAGGCAGACTCTTCAGTATCCAAGCATAGCGTCGTCCATAGCTCCTGTACCACATGGCGAAGGTCTTCCAATACCACGTCCACCAGAACAGGCATCTATCCATTACTTTACCTTCTGTATTTACAGACTGTGGGTCATTATGTGTCGATTTTTCTTAGTGCTGATGCTCTTCTACATATATAGCTATGCCTATATTTTGTTTCTTTGCTTTGCAGGTTGAAAATGAGGATGCAGCTAGCTCATCTGAGATGTCGGCTGGTGAGGACAGTCATGATGAAGAATATACAGTAACTTTCAGTACAAACCCTCACTTTCCAAATCAGAGGAATTGGACGACTTAATTAGAGATTTGGGTCTGACGAAATCAGGGTCTGAGCTTCTGACCTCCAGACTCAAAGAGTGGAATTTGCTTGGAGAAGACTGCAAGAGCACTGTATACCGAAAGCGGCATGAAGAGTTTGCAAGGTTCTACGATGTCAATGTCTCTCTCTGTTATTGCAGCGAGGTTAATGGTCTATTCACAGCTATTGGGTTAACACATATACCCTCAGAGTGGCGCCTGTTTAGTGACAGTTCAACTTGGAGTTTAAAAGCTGTTCTACTCCACAATGGGAACAAATATCCATCTATACCAGTTACACATTCTGTTCAAATGAAAGAGGACTATGAAAATGTCAAACAACTGCTCACTCAAATCAGGTATGAACAATATAACTGGGACGTGTGTGGTGATTTCAAAATGATTGGTTTCCTGTTAGGTTTACAAGGAGGGTTTACTAAATATTCATGTTTTCTTTGCCTGTAGGATAGCAGGGCTTCAACTGAGCACTATAAAACAGTTCAGTGGCCTCCACGTGAAGGACTGCAACCAGGAAAGTACAATGTACTCAGGGAACCTCTTGTGAAGCCTGACATAGTTCTGCTACCACCTCTCCATATTAAGTTGGGTCTAATTAAGCAGTTTGTAACTGCGTTAGATTTTGGAGGGGAAGTTTTCCAACAGATTCGGGTCGTGTTCCCTAAACTCTCTAAGGCCAAAGTCAAGGCGCTGTCCTTCGGTGGCAACTGGGCGACAGGACAACTGGGCGACAACCAACTGGGCGACAAACAAACTAGGCGACAAACAAACTAGGCGACAAACAAACTAGGCGACAAACAAACTAGGCGACAAACTAGGCGACAAACAAACTAGGCGACAAACAAACTAGGCGACAAACAAACTAGGCGACAAACAAATTAGGCGACAACAAATATATATATATTTATTTATTTATACATTATGTATATTCATACATTAGATAGAAATTAAAGGTCCAAGTTTGAAAAGACTGGTTTTAACGAAAATATCATGACTTAACCTAACCAATCGTCAAGGGCGTACAGTTGACCTAACCGGGCATTCAATTGACCTAATCTGGCATTCAATCGACTTAACTGGGCATTAATTCTTCATTTTTTCTGCTACTTTTACAGATTTGACCGACGCTTTTGGCAACGAAAGAACTGGGTATTTTTATCAAAGGAACACACTTTCCCATACTTAGAGCACTTTTTCATAAACAGTAGATTCTACTCTATCTAAAGCATGGGTCGGGGAGCTTTTTTGGGTATTACCCAAAAATCTATTTGAGTAAAATGAAATTACCCCCAGACTTCAAAGTAAACAAAAACAAGCCAATTGCTCTTAAAATTGTTGCATATGGTATACAAAAAATTCAAATTCAAAAAATGTTTATTGGATCCATTATTATGGAGAAATAAAAAAAAAGCCGCACATGCTGGCATAAGAATAGCACACAAACAAAATTAGTAAAAAGGATTGAAGAACTGAAGAATTTCATTCAAAACATCTCCACTTCAGGTTTTGGAAAAATGATGCTGTTTCATTTTTGATACATCAAAATCAGGACGTAAATTCGTAATATTCTAAAATTTAGAATAACGCCACATTTATGTAACAAAATAAAAAAAAAATATACGAAAAAAATAGCACAAAGTGTCACGCACTAAAAGCACCTCTTCGTTTCATGATACCATACACACGACTGAGGCTCTCATACCGCACGCATTACCCCCAAAATTTTTAAATTTACCCCATTTGGGGTAATTTACCCCTGTTCCCCGACCTCTGATCTAAAGGGTGTGGGGGTACAATTTTTATGATTTATCATAGTTTATTTTATGTGTAATAAAGTCTTTTCAAACTTGGACCTTTAATTTCTATCTAATGTATGAATATACATAATGTATAAATAAATAAATAAATAAATAAATATATATATATTTGTTGTCGCCTAGTTTGTTGCCTAGTTGGTTGTCGCCAAGTTGTTCTGTCGGCTAGTTGGTCGTCGCCCATTTGTCCCTGAACCGGCGATATTGAATTCAAAGAACCTTGAAGCCAAGATGACTCCGATCGAAAAAGAGGCTTGGTGTGCTTTCCGTGATGTGGTTCGTGGGTTTGTAGGCAACCATAAAGCACCAAACTATAAGGAGTTAGTGTCAAACTTGATTAAGTGCTATGGCAAAATGGGGTGCCGTATGTCTTTAAAATTACACTATCTGCATTCACATCTAGACTTTTTTCGTGATAACCTGGACGATGTGAGTGAAGAACATGGCAAAAGATTCCATCAAGATATTCAAACGATGGAGAAAAGGTACCAGGGCCATTGGGATGCTTCCATGAGGGGAGACTACGTATGGTCTATCCTTTGCACCATTTTGTGTTTGTCAAACAATTTTGGCTCAATAAACATTAATTTCCAATAGTGTTTTTATTTTCAGAAAATATTTTTGTTAGCTTTCTTTATATACTTTGCCATATGAAAAGTGTGATAACTTATATTTTTGAAACGGTTGATGATAGAGCAAAACCAATATCATTTTTGGAATCAGCGCCCCGAAATCGTTAAGAAACGAGAGAAAAATCACAATAAACAGAAATTTTTTCAAATTTTGTTACCCAGTGTAATTTAAATTGAATGTACCTATATATTAATCATCTATAAATAAAAAAACTTTGAGCGTAGTAACAAATATCTCTTTCGCTCAGTCGCCCGTTAGGGTCTGATCTATCAAAATGAGCGGCGTTAAAGACCACGAAGTGATCGCAAGCCCTATCCATAGGGTAGGGAGCCGAAGGCGCGGCTTGTCTTGTAAAATATATCAGTTGCATGAAATAGAATGAATGTATGGGAGTGACGTCATGCTTGTGCTTTCACACACAAAAAAAGGTTTTTACTTTCTTTAAGGAAAGAGTTTTGATACTTTCTTTGGTTCTCTGGTTCAGATTCACATAAAGATACTCCCCAGGGGTCTTGTTACTGAAGGTCCTGGATTGGAGTCTCGGCTCGGACCCCAAATTTCAACGATTAAGGTGGGGCTAGAAGCGAGGTCACGAGCCTAACCTTCGCGCAGCAAGAGATAGGCTCGTGTAACTCATATATAAGGAACTAAGGCGCTTATTCGAGTCGTTATGGGGTATAGTGAATCAGATCCCGAATAAAGCCGTAGGTCCCCTCAGTCATATGACCTCAATAAAGGTTGAGGAGGACGTTCAACAACCCCAATCATTATTATTATTACTGGGCAAACATTCAACTTTTCTTAAAGACGGTATTTGGCGCAGATAAAAAAGAAAATATAACATGAAAAATAATTTAAACTTTAAACTATTCACATTATTTGCCTTCATTAACTTTATACAAAAGAACCTTGAGTGTAATTCGCAAAGCCTCTTACACGATACAGGATGAAAAAATAAAAAGTAACTTTTTGTCATATTTGAGATTTCATTTCGTTCAAAGTCATGCGTAAATTCAGACACGCAAAATCTCTTAAATTACCGAGGGTTTATTTTCTTGCACTTAATTTTAGACAATCTTGCATTAAGAGTAATATCACAAACGGAATTAGCACAAATGACGAAGAAAATTGAATTTTAAATTTTTAATCCGTACAAAACTGTTCCAGCCAGAAATTAACAATTGGGAAATATGACTCCGTAATCTCTTTCGGAATGGAAATTAATGATTAATGTTATTTAATATACATTCTACAGTAGCTAATTAAAGTAGTGACGTAAGTTTATATATATATATATATATATATATATATATATATATATATATATGATACACACAGACCGTGCATGGAACAAGGAACTCTTCTGGAATAATTAAATCCACTATATTCCGAATAAGTAATGGTAAATGACAAATACCATAGTTTCTCTTTTTCATGATGCAAGCCCGACGTGGGCAACGGGTCTCTCGCAAAGAGGTCCCATAAATATAGCTTCCCTCACCAGCTATCTGCAAAGCAGACAGGATCCAGCTTTGGGACATGGATCTAGGGTTTAAAGCAGCCTAGCCCCACTACATTTATAACCTCAATATAAGTAAAAGACTCATTTACCATTACTTATTCGGACTATAGTGGATTTAATTATCCCAGAAAAGTTCCTTGTTCCATGCACGGTCTGTGTGTATCATAAAAAACTCAGGGAACCATTCTGAGTTCATTCCCATCATGAAACGGACATGTTATGTGCCTTGAAAAGTGGACGCTCAATTCTGCCAGTTGAGGTTTAAGTTTTGGTTTTGGCTAAAAATATAATAGTTACCCCTTTTTCTTTGATTTATTCAATCCGACGTGAATGCAACGAGTCTTTTACTTATATTGAGGTTCTAAATGTAGTGGGGCTAGGCTGCTTTAAACCCTAGATCCATGTCCCAAAGCTGGATCCTGTCTGCTTTGCAGATAGCTGGTGAGGGAAGCTATATTTATGGGACCTCTTTGCGAGAGACCCGTTGCCCACGTCGGGCTTGCATCATAAAAAAGAAAAACTATGGTATTTGTCATTTACCATTACTTATTCGGACTATAGTGGATTTAATTATCCCAGAAGAGTTCCTTGTTCGATGCACGGTCTGTGTGTATCATAAAAAACTCAGGGAACCATTCTGAGTTCATTCCCATATATATATATATATATATATTATATATATATATACTGTATATATATGAAAATTATTTCACGAAAGTAACACGTGAAAAATAATTATGATGAATAAAACCACGAAGGAAAGGAAACACAGAATGGTGCTCAAGCGCTTTCGTCTAATGACATCCTCAGGAACACTGAAGTACATAAAGAATTACAGCCTATATATAGGTTACAGAAAAAAAAATATATATATATATTTATACAATAAACGGAGAAACAAACTTAACATTGTTAACATTGTTAATAGAAATATTTTTGAGTCTGCCATTATCCAACTTACAAATAACTTCAACATAAGCAAAGGTCTTTTTCAACTCGATCCTGTTGTTTTGAATTCCTTCAGAACAGATTTAGATAAGAAAGGTAGAACGCTAAATCTTTGGTAAACTTGTATGCCACCCTAATAACTTTTATTTTTCAATTTTTATATACAAAAAAGGGTAGAGTGCTAAAACCCGGGCAGATTTCCAGTATAAATTTGTATATTTTTTTATCTATAACATTGGTCGGAAACAATTCATTTAATCTTGTGCTAAAAATCGATAGTTTTTCCTTATAAATCTGTGTGCCCCTCCCAAAATCCTTTAAGTTTGTTTCTCCGTTTATTGTATGTATATATATATATATTTTTTTTTTTTCTGTAACCTATATATAGGCTGTAATTCTTTATGTACTTCAGTGTTCCTGAGGATGTCATTAGACGAAAGCGCTTGAGCACCATTCTGTGTTTCCTTTCCTTCGTGGTTTTATTCATCATATATATATATATAATCAGTGGCGTGCGGTCCATGGAAGCAAGGGAAGCAATGCTTCCCTATTCAAAGAAAGAAGAAAATGCTGTATTATACTTTAAAGTTTAAACAGTTCAATATGTGTTAATAATTTGTACAAATCATTTTTATTATACTATTTATAGCATTTGATTGGTAATCAGGTGGATACATAGCATATACATTGGTTGCCGTTCGTGCAAAAATCTTTAAGAAAGCCGACGCAAAAAATCTCGAGTTGGACAACAATTGACGAAATGCATCCTTTTTCCCAATGACTTTCGCTTTTTTTTTACTGTTACAAATTGTTTCTTTCCATTCTAAAAACTCATTAATGTTTAATAATGTAGTATTTATTGAAACACAAGTTTCATATATAGTTTTTCTACTAAAAAATTCCATGGCCATGTTAAGCGAAAAAGAATAATATTTATCGTTATTTTATCCTTCCTATTTTCAAAAAGGAAGCAATTTAGAAATCGCTGTCCAGATCTATAGTTAATTTTCTTGAAATATCTGGCAACTTTACGTGCTGTCTGCTGTCATTCTCTCATTAAAGCTAATACATAACTACGCTAGAAATGCGCAAGGGTAAGAAAGGCTTGCAAGTTTAGCTTTAATCTCAATTGAGAAAAAGCTTCTTAAGGATATGAAAACCGATGCCTTTTACGAAGAAATAATAGATATTTAATATAAAAGAAAGAAGAATAGAATTAACCTATAAGTAAAGTAAGTAGATGATTATATGTGTTTTTATTATATACGAGTATTTTAAAGTTTTATTTTATTATCTTTGTTGTTTTTGCTTGAATTGCTTCCCCTTGACGAAAAATCACCGCACGCCACTGATATATATATATAGTGGAACTCATCTTAGCCGAATGAGGTGATGCTGATTAATTTGGTGCTAATGATTAACTGATATAATGATTGATTGTTATAATGACAGGCTGGGTCAACAATTTATGATGTCCTCAGTATCACCGGTTGAAGGTGGCTAATGAAGTAGGCCTACTATAATATTTCTGAGTTAAGTTAGAGTTAAGGTTATGAAGGTTATAAAAGCACCTTATTGTTTGTATTTAATTAAGAAAATAAATCTGTTATTTGTTCACAGTGAATAACAATGACACAACAGTAATTATAGTGATTAACAATTATTATAACGGCATTTATAGTATGCTAAATGACGATTAGCAAAGAGGAAATGGTTATAGAGCTTAATTGTTAAGTAATACACTCGTTTATGGTAGGCTATTGGTATGCAAAATGGAACATAGATAGATACTGCAGCCTATAATGATAGAAGAATGCACGTACGTTTAGTACACTGTAAGTGGATTAGGCCGTCAATAATAAAATACTTAAAAGGATCACATAAACAAACGGATGCAAAATAAAATGAATTACATGAAAGAACACAATAACAGGGTGATACACAATTACGGTATTGGAATGACACTTGGAATAGAAAATAGGCCTACTGCGTTCTTAACAAGAGTCAGTTAGAACGCTTAATTAAACACTTTGGGAGTATAGCCTACAGTTCGGCGGTAGGCTGATGTAGGCTTCACGAGAATTACTTAGAAAAGATGCACTTATCTTACCAGGACGTCGAATACCTCTGGTGAAGAGGTGTTGAAGGTGGACCTATTACTGTAGGCTCGAGGTGTCGTTGACCGTCCTATTAAAGATTGTTGAACGAGCGCTGGTCGTGTCGATTAGGCCTCTTGAGATGAAGGAGATGCTTGAAGGTTGACCTTGTGGAACGTAGGCCAGAGGTGATGTTGACCGTCCCATTGAAGTTCATTGAACGGGTGCCGGTCGCCTGATGCAGCCTCTTGAGACGCAGGATATGCTTAAAGGTTGACCTTGTAGAACGTAGGTCAGCTGTGATGTTGACCGTCCCATTGAAGTTTGTTGAAGGGGCGCCGGTCGCCTCAAGCGTTGATTCGCTTCGTGTAAGAATTCAAATGATGCTTGAGGGACTGAAACCGGCTGAAGTCGAAACGGCTCTGGGCTTTGAAGGAATGCTTCTGCAGGCGGTCTGTAGAAGGTCTTGCTTGATGATGGATCGGAAACCTTGGAGGAACAGCAGGCCGCTCCTCTGGCGGGAAGCCGGAGGGCGGTTGATGTGACGAGTTGTGCTACTGACGAAAGAGAAACGTGACACGTGGCGAGAAATGCAAGCGAGAAGTGAGCGAGCGAATGAGCGTGTGTGAGTGAGCGAGAATGAGAGTCTGTATCAGTAGAATCTCATTTATATAACCTCTGTGACGCTGAACTTTCGCGCCATATCTTGAGACGCCTTCTAAAGCGTCCTTTTTGGGAAGCTACAGACGTCTTCATTGTTTCTGATTCCTTGACCACGTGTGTCTTCTAAGAATGTTTGGCGTTGAGAGAGAGAGAGAGAGAGAGAGAGAGAGAGAGAGAGAGATTCTATATATAATATATATATATATAATATATATATATATATATATATATAACTCTAGCTACCCTGGGTAGCCTAGTGGTTAAGACGGCGGCTGCTGTTGGGGCGTGGTTCGGATTCCACGTTAAACTGTAGGTCTAAGGTGGAGTGAAAAGCTTGACCTTCGTCGAATGAACAATTCGGGCGGAAGCAAACCAAACGTTACCAATGTGTGTATATATATATATATATATATATATATATATATATATATATATATTAATATATATATATATATATATATATAGGGCGTCCCAAAAAAATGTATACACACTTTAACAGCTGATAGCTCAATTGATGTTTCTTTCTTTCCAAGTTAATTAAACCCATTAGAATTAATAATGGCAGTCAGACTAAGCTTTGAACAAAGGAAATTCATTCTAAAATGCTACTGGAAGTGTGAAAACGCAGTTGAAGTGCAAAGACAGTTTAGGATGGAGTTTCAAACAGATCCACCAACGCGACTTACATCACTCGAATTAGAGATAAGTTTGAAGCCGATGGAACTGTTCAGAATGTCCACAAGAAGCGTTCCGGAAGACCACGGACATCGACAAGCCCCACAAGCAAGAAGAGTACTGGAAACGTATCACCAAAGTCCAAAAAAATCTGTGCGGCAAGCGAGTCGTGAGGTAGGAATTTCAGAATCGTCTGTCCAACGCATTTGAAGCGCTGTCAATGGAAAAGTTACATTCCAAGATTAGTCCATGCTATTAATGAAGATGATCCGGACCGAAGAGTGGAGTATTGCGAGTGGTATTGGCACGATGTGGATGTGGAGTGGACGAAGGGGTTTCGTAGAATACCCTCCGCGTTCACCAGACCTCACACCACTAGACTTTTTTTTATGGGGATACTTAAAGACAAAGTCTACGCTATAAAACCTGCAACAGTCGCTGAATTGAGAGCAGCCATTGAACGAGAATGCACACAAATATCAAACGAAATGTTTCGTGATGTTCGCGATTCCATTGCTTCGCGTTATCAGCAGTGCCTGGACCAGAACGGACGTCATTTTGAAAACAGCGTTGACAAAACAATTAAATAATGTCTATAGATTCTATTACATTTTGAAAATGAAATGTATTTTAATAAACACTGCCTTTATAAGTATTTAAAGTGTGTATACATTTTTTTGGGACGCCCTGTATATATATATATGCACTAAAATCACAGAATAACACATGATCTTATTAATAAGCAAACAACCACAGGGAAAAGGAAAAGGAAACACGAAGTCCGAGCGCTTTCGTGATATATTCACATCTTCAATGAGAAACAGAAAATAGACGGAGATTACAAAGTAAATGAGTTAAATACACAAGCAAAAAAAAAAAAAAAAATTCCCAATCGGCAACTCAAATTAAAGACCATAAAACCCTCTAAAGATTTTTTCTATAGATAACAATCTGTAGGCTGCTAAATTACTAAATATAAAAGAACTATATAGATGAAATTAGACAAAAAAAACAGTACAGAGAACAAAAATTATTATAACGGTTATTAGAACTAGTATTTAATTAAAGCAGGGATCATATGTAGAATTCGAACCCCTACCAAGGTTGGGGTCCGAATTCTACATTAGCGGAAGGTTGGGGTCTGTATTCTCCATTTGGCTTGTTTAAGCTACTCTTTAACTATTTGAGTTTCTACATTTGCAAGCTATTGGAATCGCCAAAAAAGTTTTATTAAATCAATGCATGGATGTAGGAGATCACACTTAAATTCATACTTAGACGAATTTATATGGCATGAAAGACACATAAACAATACATTTTTCCAATTTTGTGATACCATTTTTTCACAATATCCTTTTAATTAAACTTTCACTTAATAAGACTGGATCAAATGTAGAATTCGGACCCCAGCCTTCTTTAGTTAGCTTTATAAGGCTAACTAACGAAAATATCATGACCTGACCTAACCTAACCAATCGTCAAGGGCGTACAGTTAACCTAACGATTGGTTAGGTTAGGTTGTGATATTTTCGTTAGTTAGCCTTATAAAGCTAACTAAAGAAGGCTGGGGTCCGAATTCTACATTTGATATAAGATTTTACAATTGTGTGATTTTAATGGTTTTTATTTGTGATAATAATAATAAAATTTTCTATGAACCTTTAAATTGTTTATTGATGTCCTTATACAAGTCGTTTGGGGTCTGGCTTCTATAATCTATACATTAGGGGAAAGTTGGGGTCTGGATTCTACATTAGGGGAAAGTTGGGGTCTGGATTCTACATTAGGGGAAAGTTGGGTCTGGATTCTACATTAGGGGAAAGTTGGGGTCTGGATTCTACATTAGGGGAAAGTTGGGGTCTGGATTCTACATTAGGGTTACCTGGGGTCCGAATTCTACATATGATCCTAAAGCAGGCAATTAAGTGGCAAGAATTTAATGAAAACAAAGGGAATGGTGCCATCGTCTTACAGAATATTCCAAAATTTCTACAAACAGTCTGAAAAAATTGTTTTCCCAATAGCCAACCAGTTGAAAAGTCCAATAAACCACCCAGCACCCAAAGATTATAAACGAAAGAAATATTACAATTAAAATGGACACACAAGCATGTTAACAGTTCTTAAAATAATATTTATTTAACCAAGGCAAACCGTTAAGGGGCAAGAATGCAGTCAAGAAAACAATAGGCCCTTCGCCAACTTTCTAACAATGCACGAGTCTAATTTATACAGCCCAGGGCTAATATTAAGGACTAAGTCCGCATTATTCTTGATCACACTTGATTCAAGTATATTTCTGCTAACAATAGATTTACTAAACCTTAATTTGAGAGCATTTTTCCAGTCAATGGGATGATTAGTATCTCTTACGTGAATGAAAATGGCGTTAGATTCCTGGCCACTTATACTGTATTGATGCTGCTTAATACGTAACTCAAGGGTCTTACCAGTTTGGCCAATGTAAAATTTATTACATATTGTGCATGGGATTTTATATACACAACCATGTTCACTTAAGGGGAGTTCTTAATCAATGAATTCTTAATTACATCTAAATTTTTGAACGCAATATTTACGTTAAAAGTCCTCAGCAGATTCGGCAGATCAAGGAAATTTTTTCTGAATGGTAACACTAAAACATTTTTTGTGTTATAAGGAATCTTGTCCTTTACTTCGTAGAAGGTTTTCTTTGCCATTTTTAAGGACTTATCTATGCAATTCTTTGGGTATTTTAAATCAAACGCAATTTTGTATATTTTACTAATTTCGTCGTCAATGAACTCTGGGCTACAAATTCGTAGGCCTCTTAGGAACAAAGTAGAAAGAACGGATCGTTTTACGTTTATGTGGTGATCAGAATAATAATGTATATAGGAACAATTATTAGTGGGTTTTCTGTAAATATTGTACTTAAACTTTTTTCCAGACCTATATATTAAAACATCTAAAAAAGGGATCGAAGAATCTTTTTCTATTTCAACTGTAAAATTGATAGAGGGAGTTAAATTATTAAGTTTGGGTGAGAATTCATTGAGATTTAAAGTCACTGGCCAAAGACAAAGAACATCATCTACATATCTAAACCATGGAACATAATTTGGCAGAATCTTCCTTAATAACTTACTTTCAAGAAACTCCATATATAAGTTACTTAAAATGGGGGAGAGAGGGTTTCCCATCGCCATACCAAATTTCTGCCTAAAATATTCATTATTGAACACAAATTTTGAGTCTACTATGCACAGCTTAATTAATTCTATAATTGTAGCCACAGGTAATGGCAAATTATGCTTAACCAATTCTTCCGAAAGAAACACTAATAGATCCTCCACCGGGACTCTTGTAAATAAAGCGGTAACATCAAAGCTTACCAATCTAAAATTGTAATTGACACTGATACTATTTAATTTTTCCACAAGGTCTACATTATTATTTATGTGTGATTGTGAAATTGTGCCGAGGAGAGGATTAAGAATGGAGACAAGCCATTTGGATAGCTTATATGAGATAGATCCTATAGAACTAACAATAGGCCTTGCAGGATTATTTGGCTTATGAGTTTTAATCAGGCCATACATATAGGGTAATGACGGTGAAGTACTCAGAAACTGTTTAAGTAATATTTCATTACCCTTCAAAAGTTGTTTAATTTTCTTGTTAAATGCACTGTTCACAGTTTCAAGGGGATTGTTCCTTAATTTCACATAAGTGTCCGCATCATTCAAAAGATCATACATTTTTCATTCACGTAAGAGATACTAATCATCCCATTGACTGGAAAAATGCTTCCAAATTAAGGTTTAGTAAATCTATTGTTAGCAGAAATATACTTGAATCAAGTGTGATCAAGAATAATGCGGACTTAGTCCTTAATATTAGCCCTGGGCTGTATAAATTAGACTCGTACATTGTTAGAAAGTTGGCGAAGGGCCTATTGTTTTCTTGACCGCAGTCTTGCCCCTTAACGGTTTGCCTTGGTTAAATAAATATTATTTTAAGAACTGTTAACATGCTTATGTGTCCATTTTAATTGTAATATTTCTTTCGTTTATAATCTTTGGGTGCTGGGTGGTTTATTGGACTTTTCAAGTGGTTGGCTATTGGGAAAACAATTTTTTCAGACTGTTTGTAGAAATTTTGGAATATTCTGTAAGACGATGGCACCATTCCCTTTGTTTTCATTAAATTCTTGCCACTTAATTGCCTGCTTTAATTAAATACTAGTTCTAATAACCGTTATAATAATTTTTGTTCTCTGTACTGGTTTTTTTGTCTAATTTCATCTATATAGTTCTTCTACAGGGTGGGCCGTAAGTTTCCATACATAGGAAAAATAAACATTTTTTTATGGACAACCATTTTTATTTATATAATATGCTCTACATGGTTGCCATTGTTTTGAAAACACATTTCAATACGTGTCCCACTGTTGATGAACACGCATTAGCACAGTTGACGTTATGCTTGTAATGGCGTTGGTGATACGTTCCTTTAGATGATTTATGTCTCGTATCTTTTCCTGATACACCATGGCCTTCAAGTGCCCCCAAAGATAGAAATCAAGGGGGTGAGATCTGGGGATCTGGGAGGCCACTCCACAGGACCACGCCGACCAATCCAAGCATCCGGAAACTGCTGATCCAAATACCGACGCACGTGAAGACCATAATAAGGTGGAGCTCCATCTTGCTGGAAGTAAACTGGGAAGTTACCTTCCTCGTTTAGCAGGGATGGGAAAATCTCTTCTTGCAACATGTTAAGATACCTTTCGGCATTAAGATTTCCACTGACAAAAATTGGTCCAATAATTCTGTCACCCCATATCCGGCCCACACCATCACTTTACCGGCACCTTGCACCTTCGTCGGACTCAGCCAGTTAGGGTTAGCATTACTCCAATAACGTATGTTTTGCCGATTAACCTCTCCATTGACGTAAAAATTTGCTTCATCAGTAAACAAGATCTTACGTCAAACGCATATTCTTAGGGTATCTGAAACATAAAAACAAACGTTTAATTTTTCCTATGTATGGAAACTTACGGCCCACCCTGTACTATATTTAGTAATTTAGCGGCCTACAGATTATGTTATCTATAGAAAAAATCTTTAGAAGGTTTTATGGTCTTTAATTTGAGTTGCCGATTGGGATTTTTTTTTTTTTTTTGCTTGTGTATTTAACTCATTTACTTTGTAATCTCCGTCTATTTTCTGTTTCTCCTTTTGAAGATGTGAATATATCACGAAAGCGCTCAGACTTCGTGTTTCCTTTTCCTTTTCCCTGTGGTTGTTTGCTTATATATATATATATATATATATATATATATATATATATATATACAAAGCTGGGCACTTGCGGTATTTTTTTGCGGTACTGCGGTACTACCGCACTACCAAACCGGTACCGCATAACGCAGTACCGCAAAGGATCGCTGAAAGTACAGCAGTACCGCTACCGCATTCAAATTTCCCGCGGTACTTTCCGCGGTACCGACAAACACGACTTTTCAAAAAATTAACACTTTTTTTTAAGTAAACCTTATTACAGGAGTACAGTAAGACGAATGCTGCGTGTGTTGCATCAGCCTAACTCTAGACACGTTAAGTTTTCAGAACATGTTACGTTGCCATCCTATCACAACGCCTCAGTGCAGTGCTTGCTTTTGAGCCGGTTGCACTGTGTTACATTTCTGTGACAAAGATCGATTTTTAGCCATTATGGCAGAAAGTTCAGGTGCGAAATCGCCGATATGCAATTTCTGAAAATATGTGCTATTACTTGTGTTGTTCTTGTGTGCAGTACCGCAGTACCGCAGTACCGCGGAACGCACCAGGGGGACCTGAAAAAGTACCGCAGTACGCGTAACGCACTGGGCATGCTGAGGTACCGCAGTACCGCGTAACGCACCCCCAATTTTGGTACCGCGCCACCACTGTATAATAATATATATATATATATATATATATATATATATATACAATTTATGATATTTTATCAGGGTTTGAACGACGGTTCAGGATCGACCTGCGGTCGATCCCCTTGCAGCATCCAACCTCATTTGTGGGATTTGGTAGAAGAGAGAATTACTTTCCGATCTCTTCCTGCTCTGTCTGGCTGGTCAGGGACTTAGCACAGGCAACTCAGCTGGTTCTTGAAATTATTCAGGTTGGTGTGTTGGAGTTAACCTTGGTTTTGCTTCCGCCCAAATTGTTCATTCTAACCAAGGTCAAGCTTGTCACTCTACCTTAGACATACAGTTTAATGTAGAATCCGAACCACGCCCTACCAGCAGCCCAGTGTCTTAACCACTAGGCTACCCAGGGTACCCATTTATCTACCAACCAATTTTTTTGTTTTTAGTGTGGAAGGATGAACAGCTGGGTTTTGCTGCGCGTCGCCTGCCGTCACTGGGTCTCGATCCAGGGGAAGATGGATTCGTAGTCAGCTATGCTAACCACTACACCACCTCCATATATATATATATATTATATATATATATATATATATACAGGGTGGGCCGTAAGTTTCCATACATAGGAAAAATTAAACGTTTGTTTTTATGTTTCAGATACCCTAAGAATATGCGTTTGACGAAAGAGCAACGAATTGAAATCATACTGATGGCTGGGTCGGGAAGCAGTCGCATGGTTGCAATGAACTTTAACAGACAACATGGAACGAACATCACACACGACACTGTGGCAAAACTTATTAACAAGTTTCAGAAAACTGGAAATGTTGCAGATCAACCGCGAAGTGGTCCAAGACGTACAGCCACCGATGAAGACACAACAGCTACGATACTTACAGCGCTTACACGGAGTCCCAGAAAAAGTACACGACGGTTGTCTGCAGAAAGTGGTGTCAGCAGATCGAGTATCAGGCGCATTTTGAAAGCAAACAAATGGCATCCATACAAATTGCATATGGCACAGCATTTGAGTGAAGACGACCCGGATAGACGGATGGAATTCTGTGAATGGGCATTAACAAAGTGAACGAGGATGCAAACTTTTCAACTAAGATCTTGTTTACTGATGAAGCAAATTTTTACGTCAATGGAGAGGTTAATCGGCAAAACATACGTTACTGGAGTAATGCTAACCCTAACTGGCTGAGTCCGACGAAGATGCAAGGTGCCGGTAAAGTGATGGTGTGGGCCCGGGATATGGGGTGACAGAATTATTGGACCAATTTTTGTCAGTGGAAATCTTAATGCCGAAAGGTATCTTAACATGTTGCAAGAAGAGATTTTCCCATCCCTGCTAAACGAGGAAGGTAACTTCCCAGTTTACTTCCAGCAAGATGGAGCTCCACCTTATTATGGTCTTCACGTGCGTCGGTATTTGGATCAGCAGTTTCCGGATGCTTGGATTGGTCGGCGTGGTCCTGTGGAGTGGCCTCCCAGATCCCCAGATCTCACCCCCCTTGATTTCTATCTTTGGGGGCACTTGAAGGCCATGGTGTATCAGGAAAAGATACGAGACATAAATCATCTAAAGGAACGTATCACCAACGCCATTACAAGCATAACGTCAACTGTGCTAATGCGTGTTCATCAACAGTGGGGAACACGTATTGAAATGTGTTTTCAAAACAATGGCAACCATGTAGAGCATATTATATAAATAAAAATGGTTGTCCATAAAAAAATGTTTATTTTTCCTATGTATGGAAACTTACGGCCCACCCTGTATATATATATATATATATATATATATATATATATATATATATATATAATTTAGGGTGATTCAAATATGGGGTAAAAAATTTTTTTTTTATATTTTAATGTGTTCAACCCTTTAAATGGTTCATTTCAGCATAAAAACAACCATCCTAAAATATTTTAGCAAATTTTTAATTTTTAGGGGTTGCTACCAGCAATTAAAAATTGACAGAACGACTCAAATTGTCAAATTTTCCAATATTGTTGTAGAGTTTTCCACACCACCCAGGAGGTACAGTACAAGGCGCATTGCTTTTTTTTAATGTGGAAAGCTCTCCGTAGGTCGTACCATAACCACAAGCATGCATAATTAAACTAGCATGATATTTGAGACATTAGCTGTCCTTACTTCATCAATGTTTCTTTTTCTCTATCAGGGTAAACAACCCTGTAGTTTTTCACTACTTGTAGCAAGAATTGTTTTTGATCTTCGTCATGTGTTAGTATTTTATTATATTCATCCATTAATTTTACTCCTCTTTCCGCTATATCATTCACGACTTTCCACTGTTTGATAGATTTCTCAGCGGAGTTATACTCTTCATCATTATGCCATTCTTTAGCATCTTTGAGTAAAAATTTTGAACTAAATTCTGTTATTGTAAAGAATCTTTGAGTATTTGATGTGACAAAATCTTCTAATTTCTTCGTTGGAATAAGTGCAGGATCTAGAAAAGCCCGTTTTGCAGGAAGAGTTTCTGTTGTATTTTGCAAGGCCTTTACCATTTTGTTTTTTGTTTCAGTAGGCACTTCATCATAAAAGACCAAGGCTACTAGTTCTTCTGATAGGTACCAGAGGTGACCTAACAGTTTTTTAATAGCAACAGATGCAATTGTGTCATTTATTTGTTTGTAGACTACAAGATTCTGTAATAATTCCAGATCAAGACGAGGAGCGCAAGATGGCACAGGAGCTGTGAACCATGCCTTTACATATAACCGAGTAGCAAATAGACAGATGTCTTTTAGTCCTTTTTGGTCTTTTACTGAAATTTGAACATAAAAATTTTTAATGAATATATAATTTTGGCCATCCACCTAGCCCGATGAAGTCCCGCTGGATGTTTAAATTTGATTCCACCTTTTGGTTCACCTCCCCAAAAAATAATTGTTAACTGCAATAGTTCTAGGTAATCGTCTCTTGGTTGGAATGTATCTAGTTGATTTGCTGCAAATGTAATTATGTCATCTTTGATGTCATGAATATTTTCATAGATATCTGGATTTGATAATGCTGTTTCGTAGTCCTCCTTATTAATGCTTGACCATTTTTCTCTGAACGTCTTAAAAAGGATTATATCTGGGCCAGAAGATGGTGATAAAGACTTCGAAACAACAGCTTCCAGCATAATTTCAAATATGTGGTGTCGACATGCCAGCCACAATAAATCGTTGTCGAATTTTTGTTCTAGAAGAATAGCTGCACCATTTCTAGGACCAGTATTGGCTGCCGTTGTATCGAAACACATGCATTTTATTTGTTCGCAGATACCCCATTCAAGCGATGTCTGGTACACAGCACTTGCTGTCAGGAGACCAGTACCTGAATCCAGTTTAGGCACACCAAGAAGTTGATCAACGCCTTCTCCTGAAACCAATACGGGCAGACGGTCAACAATACGCATTCCTGCAATATCTTCAATTAATTTCCATCCCAGTGAATTGTTAGGGGCACCTCTGGCTTGAATTCTTCTTTCAGGTTCTCTGCAATTTTCTTTCTATATTTTATCCTCTCTCTACGAATAGAAGAGTAGCTAACATTGTACTTTCTGGATTTTTTCCTAGACTTTGAATTGTTGGCATTAAAACTAGAGACGCATTTCTGTCACTCAATTTTGCAACATCAAGACTTCCTAATAATTTATCATCAAACAATTTTCTACGTTTGCCAACCTTACTTTTCCATGTTGAAAGTTGTGCAGCACAGAAACCAGATTCATCACTTTTACTCTCCTCTGATTCTGATTCTGATGATGTACTGGTGAGTATGACAGCCTCTTCATTCTTCTTTCTTTTGATCTCTTCTTCTGCTTTCCTCTTTTCATAACGTTGTTGCTTTTCTGCTGCTCTTTGCTCTTTTTAGCAACAGCCTTATCAATGGTACCCATTTTTCCATGACATCCTTTCTCACGTTGCATTTTCAAGAATTTTTATCATCTTCTATTTTTATAAGCTGCATAGCATTCTCATGAGCAATGTCAAATAAGTTTTCCAGTTTATCTTTCCATTTTCTTCTTTATTATTTAAATTTTGTGATCTTTTCAATTGTTTGTTTTTGTTTTTTTAAGCAGCTGCCATTCCTTCAGTATTCCTTGAATTTTATCTACTACATGTATTCTTTGTTTTGCTGGTATTCCTGCTTTTTTCCAACTGCTAGCACATCATCTGCAGTAGAGCAGCATGATTCTCTAATGCCTTGCTTTTTAATATTTCTATAGTGCATGAAGAGGGCCTCATTTCCTTCTCTGATGGTAATACGGATGTTTTTAGTACTGCAGAGGGCTGTCCAATTAGCTATACTTCAGTTTCTTTTCTTGTAGAACTTCTCCCAACTGAGCAACTAGGTGATGGTGAGTTAGGCCTAGCTTCCATAATCGATTAATTGGTATCAAAATTACGAGTTCCAAACAACAATTAAAAGCAAGCTAGTATATAAACCATTAATTAAAATTCTGAATATAAACAATTAAACATAAAATCATAAGTTGTAAAAACAAGCAAATTGAAAAAAGGGAAACTTTGACCCCTGGTAGCACATAGTAAATTTTATTTAAAATTCACCAAATTTGGCATACACTACTTTTTTGTCATAGGGAACAAAAATACAGGTTGAACAATTAAAAAAAAACTGATTTTTTTGAATCACCCTAAATTATATATATATATTTAAATTGTTTTAATTGTAGACAAATATCACAGCGAAAATAAAAATTAAAACATGAAATTATACAATTAAAATATAAAATATTGTAAAAAAGGGGGAGGGGGTTCTTATCTTTAAGATAAGAAAAGAATAATGTAAGTAAAACCATTATAAATAATTTAGGGGAACATTATGAAAAGTTTAAAATATAAAACATTAAAATCTATAAAATCTTAAAAGGAACAAATCAGGTACAAGTTATTTAATCACAGACACAGCAAAGAGTGGGAAAGAATGATAAATTTTTGTTAACGGCACTAACTTGGTTGGTTGGTTGGTAAAGGAAGTTTTATTGAAGGATATTGAAGTTATGGAGTGGGGTATAATGATTTATATCCGGTTTATGCTTAAAAATGAATATGGTTTCTAAGAGGGGTCGTGTTTAGGTTAGGTTAAGTCAGTTTAGGTTAGATTAACACCTAAAATAAAAACAAAAGAAAAACTATGTAAAATCCTAATTTGATTCAGGTTTTTAATTAAAATCCTAACGCGAGTGAAATTCGAAAAATAATCGTTGTATACGATAAAAGAGCGCACTCTCTAAACTTTTTAATAATACCTTTATACCCTACCTTAATACAAGCGTAAGTGATTAAAAATTTGCAAAAACAACAAAGATGTAACATGTAGGGGCTAATGCAACTTCAACGACCACCGACAAAATTGTAAGAGGAATTTGGACTTATATATTATATATACACTATACTATACTTTATGCGAGTTCGAACGACGGTTCAGGATCGACCTGCGGTCGACCCCTCTGCAGATCCCACCTCATTGCGGGATTTGGTGAAGGAAGGAATTGCTGTCTGATCTCCTCCTGCCCTCGTAGCCAGCCACGCCTGGCTGGTCAGGGACTTTGCACAGGAATCTGTCCAGCTGGTTCTTGAAGTTATTCAGTCAGTGTGCTGGAGATTCCTCGCTTCTTTTGATAGGACATTGAAAAGCTTTGGGCCTCGTATTCTGAGAGTATTTTCCATCCTTGCAGCTGGGACAGTACAAAATCTGCCTCTTCTCTCATTCAAGTTTGTTTCTATTTCATTTCTAAGGTTAGGGACAGAGCCCTCAAGTATTTTCCATATGTATATTATTGTGTACTGCTCGCGCCTTCTTTCGAGAGAGAAGAGTTTCAGGAATTGTAGTCGTCATCGAGACCAGTAGTCTTC
Organism: Bathynomus jamesi; assembly: GCA_023014485.1. Lineage (NCBI taxonomy): Eukaryota > Metazoa > Arthropoda > Malacostraca > Isopoda > Cirolanidae > Bathynomus > Bathynomus jamesi. The sequence continues at coordinate 119,002 of JAJOZX010004016.1, read as the reverse complement.
ACCTTCCGTTTCCTCTATCTTAGACGTAAAAGTCCTTTGTATAGTTTTAATGTTCGCATGTCTCGTTTTCTGTATGGGCTTGTGAGTACTGAGCAATACTCAATTATTGGTAGGACTAGACTCTTCCATAATTTCAGCATGATGTTTGCTTTTCTGCTGCGGAAGCTCCTCCAGATGATCCCCATTATTTTTCTGGCTGTTGTAATTTTGATGTTATAGTGCTCTCTGGATTCTGCATCCGACGACATTATTACTCCAAGATCCTCGACTTGTGGATTTGGTGTTATCTTTGGCTTGCAGAGTTTTTTTTACCCTTTATTCTGTAGCTCCTTGTTATTACCATATCTTAGAAGTTGGAATTTTCTTCGTTGAACTTCATATTGTTGTCTTCTGCCCACTGGAATAATGTTTCAATATCGTTTTGTAATCTTTCTATGTCACCTTCGTTCAATATTTCTTTGCATATCTTTGTGTGTTTTTTATTTCATTAGTGTGTTTTCTATTTCATTAGTGGCAAATTGAAATTCACTTATTGTGGTGTTTGGTGGTCTGTAGATGTTCATAATGGTTAAGTTCAGTTCTTTCACTTTTAAAAAATAATTTCGACTGCGCTGTTTGATTTGTTTACCTTCACCTCACATGTGTATGTGCTTTTCATGTAGATGCAACACCCTCCCCGTCGTCTAGCACTCTATCTGCTCTGTATATGTGTCGTACCAGCAATGCTATTTCAGTATCTCGATGTAGTTTTCACAGCCTTCTTCGCACTTATGTAAGTGTGTTTCCGTTAGGCATATGATATCTATGCTGGTTTCCGTAGCTAAATTTTGCAAGTATTGTAATTTGCAGCCTGCGTGATCCGTATAGAGGCCTTGTATATTTATGTATAATACATTTACCGAGTTTCTAATCTTCATGTTCGATTTTCCTAAATAATGGTCGTTTCCTGGTCGATGTCGGTTCCTGTTTGGTGTTATTGGTTGGGTCGCTGCATTTGGGAGTATTGGAGTTGCGGCCCTTGCAGTGGCGTATCAAGGGAGGGGCGAGAGGGGCGACCGCCCCGAGCGGCACTTCCCGAGGGGCGGCAAATTACTGTCAGGCGGGCGCAGTATGCAAAATTTTTGGTTTTTATGTTTTAAAATGCAACCCTCCAAAAAAATTATATCTCATCATTGTCGCGCGTTATTTATGTACAAAATATCCATGGTTTTGATGAAAAATCATCATTAAATGCTATATATGCCACCTCAATGCCACTATTTCCACAAATAGTTGCGTTAAATTTTCACATCGGAAAGGGTTGCCAGCCCTATTTTTCAGACTTTCCCTATATTATTTAGGTTAGGCTTTGCATTCTTTGAGCTTTGATGATGTTAATAATTAATGGTTGTTTTATTTTGCAGATACCCTACTGAATTAGCAAACATGAGCAAACGACAGAGACTGAGTGGTGCTGCATACAAGAATCTTCGCGAAAAAAAGAGGAAGGCAAGCGTGCTGCTAAGCGATTTCATCAGTTAATGGGATTCTCAGACACACCTTCACTGCCTTCTGGGAAGCAAGGAGATCAACCGCAATGTGATATCTTTAGAGATAGATGTTCAAGCGGCAACTTCAAGTGAACCCCCAAATAATCAGGATCAACCCTCATCTACATCACAAAGTCACCCACCCACCATCACCCACAGAGTCTGTTTAACGATTCTGGCAACTGGCCCGTCCAATGACGGACAATTTGAGAATCGAACTCATTAAACGTGGACCATCACATTTGAAAAACATGAATGACCCTTTCCAGCTGATCAAACAATAGGTCAATGTCAAAAGTTTGGTATTTCAAAACTTTGGAAAATGGCGAAAAAATAGAAAGGTCATGGCTAATCTTCTCACCTTCAAAATGTAGCTTGCATTGCTTTTGCTGTCGTCTCTTCACAACATCTCCAGTGCATTTGGAAAAGAAGAAGGATTTTGCCTGGAGGAAACTGAATCCAAGAGTACCTGAACATGAAAACGGTCCATATCATACCCGATGCTGTTGAACAATGGAGAGTTGTCTATACGCCTTCAGTTGAATGCTACAATAGATAATGCACATCAGTTGCAAATAAAACATGCTACTGCTAAGTGAAAGAACTACTGAGACGAATTTATGACTGCATCATGTTCTTGGCAAAACAAGATCTTGCATTCCGAGGGCACCGAGAGAACTTAAATGAAGAAGCTGGGCTAGCTGGCAATTCTGGAAACTTTTTGGAGTTAATAAAACTAATGGGCAAAATATGACCCAGTAATTAGGGAACATCTTACAAAAATACGAATGATGACAAGATATCCACTACGTATTTGTCACCTAACATTCAAAATGAGTCATCACAATAATCGGCTGTAATGTTCGAAAATGTATAATGATAATGTGTCTAGTGCAAAGTACTTTGCAATAATTTTCGATAGTACACCAGATATATCGCATATTGATCAGATGTCTCAGGTAATTCGCTATGTGTCGATTAAAGATGGTAATGTAGAGGTGAAGGAATCCTTCGTTGATTTATTAAATTAGAGGGGAAGACTGCTGAGGCAGTTACTGATCTCATTGTCACTAAGCTCCGTGAGGATGGGCTGGATATCCAGAATTGTTATGGTCAAGGGTATGACAATGCTGCTACGATGGCAGGTATCATCTTGGAGTTCAACGCAGAATACTTGATGTTAGCAAACACGCTGTTTTCATTCCTTGCAATACCACTCGCTGAACTTGGCTGGAGTTCATGCCGCGGGACTGAGTCCTAATGCTGCAACTTTCTTTGGAACAATTGAACGAATTTGTCTACTTTTCTTCTCTACTCATCGTTGGGATGTCTTAACAAAACATTCCAAAATCACTGTCAAGCGAGTCTCGATACGCGGTGGAGTGCTAAGTATGATGCTGTTTCTACTCTTAAGAAGAACTTGACTCACGTTGTTAGTGCCTTGGAAGAACTGAGTGAAGGGGTCTCCGAAAATCTGGACACAAAGGCGATGCTGAAGCTCTGTTGACCTCCATCATGTCATACATATTCATTGTACTTATTTTCTGGGATCCAGTGCTGAAAGAAATCAATGATGCTCAGCTAATTCAAAGAAAGGGACTTGCTTTGGACCAGTGTGCATAAAAATGAACTCTTTATCCGTGTTTTTAACTAATGAACGAAAGGCAGTAGTATCAAACGGCAGATGCCACCGAAGAGTTCTGTAATGAAATGGATATCAGTATACTGTAGACCGCAGAGTCAGGAGACGGAGAAGAATGCCTGGAGAGCAAGCTCGTGATGCTGGATTGACCGTGCAAGAGGATGTACGCAGAGAATTTTTGAAATCATGGATCGTTTATTAGCAGAAATTGAAAAAACGCACAGTTTGTCTTAAAAACATGAATGATCGCTTTGAATTTCTGTCTCCTTCGTACCTTTTGAATCAGTCCAAAGATGAAGAAATTAATACCAAGGTCAATAATTTTTCTTCCATCTACAATTACATTAATCCAGGAAGTCTACTGGAAGAAATAAAGCGTTTGCGCAGACATTTGCTCAGTTTCGAAAGCATAAGCGTCGACGATGATCCAAAGAACTGGGATATGTTAAAACTACTTCAGTGGATCGTTAAATGGGATCTAGTGGAATCTTTGCCTCATATAATAATGCCCTCCGGATCTGTCTAACACATGCATGTCCGTGGCAAGTTGCGAACGAAGTTTCTCGAACTGAAACTTATAAAAAACTTACCTCAGGTCAACTATAAGTCAATCTAGACTGAGCAATTTGGCGATTATTTCAATTGAACGCGAAGTTGCAGAGACAATGGACATAGAAAAAATCATTCATGAATTTTCTGTTATGAAAGTCCGAAATTTAACTAGGCATTATACATTACATAGTTATTGTTAAAATTATGTAGTGTATTATGTACGGTACATTATGTAGTATTGTTAAAATTGAAGTTGCTTTATTTAAGTTTTTCTTCCAATAAAAGTTTTGTTTAGAAGTGTATTTTTGTAAAGGAATTGTTTTTAAAATTGAAAATGGTTGCGGGGGGGGGGTGCATTTTCGCCCCGAGCGGCAAAAAGGATTGGTACGCCTCTGGGCCCTTGATACCATTGTGGTTGTTGTATTAATGGTGGGTGGTGTTAAATAGAAGGGTGATGTACGTAATGTTGTGGTGCATATATTTGTGGCGTTCTGTCTTTTCTTGTTAGAAGGGCAAGCTGTGCTTTTATTATCCTCATTTCTTCTAAAAAAATGTTTCATTACTCTTGTTATTACTTCTATTTCGGATATGATTGTTTTTCCCGTTCTCTTTTTTGCGTACCCTTAATGTGAAAATACGGGCACTACGTTCAGGCATTTTTTCTCCGTAACTGACTGTCTGCACATACGAGGGTGGAAAAAGTTGCAGTTTGGTCCGTACCTGCATCTTCCATTCCTCATCATATACAGTAGAAACATTTTTGAGGGGTGATTGTACAATGTACATGCAGTTTGAGCCATATTTACACGAACCTGTTTTATAATATTCGCATATGGCCAGTCGTTTAAATTCCCTTCGAATCTTGTGATTCGATTTCCTTCTGCTCCGCCACCACTTCTTCCCTACTCAGGGTTTTTTTTTTGTCTTCGGCGTGTATTTCGTATCTCTCTCTTTTGCCGGGGGTATTTCTTCATCTGAAGCTGCTTTCGCCCCTTTCTGTAGCGTGTTGTCCTTAATCTTGTCCTTAATTTCGTTTTAGGTTGTGTCGGTGTTTTCTGTCGTTTCCTGGTTCTCTCTCTCGGTAAAACTGTTGCACTTGGTTCTTCTATTTCAACATTTTGTATTCCCCTTTGTACTAATTTCCTATTGTTTTCCACGCACTTGACGCACAGGAAACCATAAATGCCTATGATTTTCTTATTTATTCTATTTATTATTTTCCTGTCTTTTCTATCTATCTATCTATCCATCCATCCATATATTATACACTGAGAGGCAGAAAAATCGGCCCACTTGGAGTATCGCGAAAAGCAAAAAAGTGGGCAAGCTTCCGTTTATAAGTTTTAAAATTCGAAAATTTAGCCTATGAAGACATTAAAAAATCTTCAAACACTTGCTTAATACAATTTATCATAAAAAAAACAAAAAAAAAAAAAAAAAAAAAAAAACGTGGTCCAGGATTAATAAGAGGTGTTGTCTCCCCTAGCTTGAATGACTGCGGCCGTTCGTCGATTCATTCCATGAATGAGACTGGCGATCACATCCCGTGGGATTCCCTCCCACTCTTCAGTTAAAGCTTGTTGTAGCTCCTGTAGAGTGTTAGAGGCTACTAGACTAGACGAGCCCTAAGACGCCGTCCCATCGTGTCCCAGAGATGTTCTGTGGGGTTCAGGTCCGGACTTCGGGAAGGCCACTCGATTCGACGAATTCCAGCTTCGTCAAGGAAATCGCTAACGGCTCTTGTCGCATGGAGTCTAGCGTTATCGTGCTGTAGAAGAAGTCTTCGAAAACGAAAGGAGCAAAAGGGACCACATGCTCCAGAAGATCTCTTCCACGTATCTTGCGGACGTCAAGGACCCACCACCACCAACGACGAGATCTGTGAGCGAGTTTGAAGTGATACCACCTCAGACCATGACTGAACCTCCTCCAAAAGCAACCCTCTCCGTAAAAGTGCATGGGGCGAATCTTTCTCCTGTTCTTCTCCACACTCTTTCCCGTCCATCTGATGTTCGAAGATTAAACCTTGATTCGTCCGTGAACAATACTCGTCCCCATTTGGACCATAGTCCAATTGACTCACGAGCGAAAGCAAGACGAGCATTGCGGTGATGTGGAAGCAATTCCGTGCCCATTGCTGGACGTCTAGCATGTAAACCACTTTCCATAAGTCTCCTTCTAACTGTTCACTCCCATACACTGACGTCTCGAGACCTTTCCAGCTCATTGCGGACGTTTGTGGCGGTCAAGCAACGACCTCGCAAAACACTCAAGACGATGAAACGATCGTCACGGGCAGATGTGTAGCGCGATCTTCCAGATCCTGGTCTTCGGGTGTACTCTCTTGTCTCCACATAACGTTGGTAGACACGTCGAACCGTTGTTCTTGGAATTCCTAGCGCATCGGCGACGTAACGCTGGCTCCGACCATCTTCAATTAGGGCGACGACTCTCGCGATGTTCACGGCACTCAAAGCCATTGTAAATGTCAAATTCTGAAACCCAAAAGAATTAGAAGTCTATCTGTTACTAAACACAAATGCCTACTCCCGCTAGTGGAAGAAAAAAGTGGCACTAGCAGTCTAAGAGCAACTGAATGTCAGACTGTCGAATTCTTAAAAGAAGTCGAAAATTCGTTACAGCTAGTGTGTTCGCAGCTGACGTTGTTTTGTCTCGTTATTTGGTTGCCTCATAAACTATACATATTTTAGAGTTTTAAAACTTTTATAAACAGAAGCTTGCCCACTTTTTTGCTTTTCGCAATATTCCAAGTGGGCCGATATTTCTGCCGCTCAGTGTAAATATCTATATAAGGAAGGGGGAGGGGAGGGGAGGGGAGGGCGACAAGCTTGACCTTCGTGAAATGAGGAATCATCGCACGGAACCGTTGAAAGGTATATATAGATATATAAATTTTTGTTTTTTGCATCTCACTCAATCATATACAGGGTGTCTCATACGTCCGGTCTCACAGGAAAACTTATTTTAAATTAAATTTACAAAAGTAATACATTAGAACTAAAACAATGTTCAAATTGATGTCTTGTTTTGGGACCTTTTTTGTTGTTGTAGGTAGAACAACATGGAATGGCTAATTTGGAAGCGAGTTACACTCCTGACGAAAAGGCGAAGGCCTTTTCCTCATGAGTGTAACTCATATATCTCTCTCTCTCTCTCTGTGCAAGCAAAGAAACCCCCCTCATAAAGAGATGTTTAATGTGTGGTGTTGAGTATAAATATATGTGCTGTTTCCATGGTTACCGATGTGGAGGTGGAAAAACAAAAGTTGGTAAGGTTTATAGAAGGTATTAGAAAAAGTATCTGTCGTAGTGTTTATGTATATAGGTTCAGGAATACTTAAAAAGTTCCCAAAGTACAATGACGTGCAAAGTGGAAAGAAATTCGCCGAAAAATAAAATTTTAAAAATAAACACGAAAAATTACTAATTAAAAGTTTTTTAATATTTTTCGGTGAACTTTTTTCTACAGCTAATATATGAAAAAAAATGGTACATTAATTTAAACAGTCATCAAATCCTTTACAATTTATAAATGAAAGGAACATCTGTAAAAGTTCAACATCAAAAGGGTTTCTATTAGTGGTGTACTGATTAATCGGCATCTGCATCGGCAGAATCGGCCATTTCTTTGGCATCGGTATCGGCTAAATTTAGCAAATTCTCTTACCGATTCTTTGAAATTTTACAATTTTCATTATAAAACAAAATTTATTTATAGAAAATTGAACATACAAAAAACACTATTTATGATAATTTATACTCATTTCAAAGTGTAATTATATAAAAATATTTTACATTCATGAAAAAGGCAAAGTTTAATAAATTAAAACGTCCATAAATTTACATTTTCTCTAATTAACTAATCTCTAAATATTATAAACAATTGTAATCTCCTACTCTATATCAATAATAATTCTATATTAAGTTGGACTTTATAATTTATATATTAAACCATCTTATTATGTTTACTTTATTTTAAGTATTTTAATAATTTTATAGACACATATTGTATATTAATTTTTTTAGTCAAATTGGGTTCTAGGGACTTGAAATTTTAATTAAAAATTTTGCTGTTTACATTACTGAAGAAAGAAAATACGTTCAACATAAGGAAAAAGAATTATTTTGAATATTTATATTTAATTTATAAAACTAAAATAAAATTGTTTTATCATTTTACTGAGTAATAAAACTATTTAATATCACTTTAGTTACGGTATATGATTAAGTTAATAACAAATTCTGGTACTGTATATCGTGGAGCGAACCAAGGAAAAACATTTAAAAAAAATTTGAAATTTAAAAGTATGAAAATTGAAAGTTTCACATTCGATTAGTAAAATTTATGAAGGGAATTGATTTTTTAAAAATATAGGCAAAGAACAAGCATCGGCAAAATTTTGGAATCGGTACACAGGATCATTTCGCGACTCACGACTCGCTAGCTACTCGAGTCGTATGTGATTTTACATTGACAGAATGGAAGCCCCCACACACTGTATCGACCGCGACCTTATAATTCAAGTTAAATAACTTAATAGTTACTTTATGAAATATAATAATAATAATAAAATTTATTTTGAACTTATTAAAATTCGTCATTTGTTCATTAATTTTGAATATTGCTTCATTATCAATTCCATAAAAACTTAAACTTTCGTTCATCATTAACAATCCTATTAATTAATCCTATTAATTACATTAATTACTATTTAACTTACTCTTTAGTTGCTAGAGATTAGGTTATTGTGGAATCTATAGAGTTCCAGTTTGGGGAATTACAAGTTGCCTTTGAACCGGATAACAGTAAGCTTTTGAAGACTCCCTTAATAAACTTTATCCTTTCATTAAAAAATTGAAGCTATTTTAATTGTAATAAATTTAAATTTATAATAATTAGTCAAATTAAAAATAAAAAAATTCATAAAACAACTGAGGCGTTCTGGACCACAAGTTGCCAATCGCCAAAATTAAAAAAAGGGAGAAAAATGCAGTTAAAGTTTGTCAACTTGCAAAAAGCCATAATTTTTGAACCAATAACCATATTTGATTGATTTCGACCATATGTACAAGTCCACAATCTGCTCCCTGACTCACCCACGGCATAAAGGAAGAGCGGGGGAATATAGTGGTATAAATAACTCAATTCTGGCCCACTGGTGTTTGGTGGATTGTGGTCCGGAGAGCCTCAATTATTCTATTTACGAGTAATTTCCATTTAATTCTCCAAAAGGAGTCTGCAAAAAAAATGTAAAATTCGCGTCGTTCTTCCATCAGTGAAAAATGCTTGGATGCGCAATGGCAGAGAGAGAGAGAGAGAGAGAGAGAGAGAGAGAGAGAGAGAGAGAGAGAAATTATATTCAATACGTTTAATTGTACAGGGTGTTTATAAAGTCCCTATCTATTTCAGTGAAAACGTAGCAAAAAGGGTAAAAATTCAATAACAATATAATAGAAGGCATACATTTAATGAATACTTAAGCATATGATTCTACATGAGCACCATCAGTATCTCTACAGAGTTCGAATCTGTCAGCAGCATTGCGGAACACATTTTGGAGCATGACAGGGGTTATTTTTGTAACTGCTGTAACGATACGAGCACGTAAATGTCCCATCTTCATTCAGATGGCATTTTAAACACCGTCGTCTTTCAACAAGATGGGGCACCTTGTCATTACGCAAACATTGTTCGGGAGTACCTAAATGAACGATTTCCAAATCGGTGGATCGGACGTGGAAGCAACAGGCCCTGGGCGGCTCGATTTCCTGACCTAACGCCCTTGGATTTCTTTACATGGGGCTTTATCAAATCAAACGTCTATCAAACGAGGGTTACAGATCTGCAAGATTTACGTGCTCGTATCGTAACAGCAGTTACAAAAATAACCCCTGTCATGCTCCAAAATGTGTTCCGCAATGCTGCTGGCAGATTTGAACTCTGTAGAGATACTGATGGTGCTCATGTAAAATCATATGCTTAAGTATTCATTAAATGTATGCCTTCTATTATATTGTTATTGAATTTTACCCTTTTTGCTACGTTTTCATTGAAATAGATTGAGGGCTTTATAAACACCCTGTATAGTTTTGTATTAAACAGAGATTGCCATTCCATTTACAGTCGAAAGCTATAAGTCCTCCTTTATTATTCCCATAAACAAAAGGAAACAATAAAAATACAAATTAAAATAATGTTTGTTTTGAATATATATATATATATTATACACACACACACGGAGGTCAGGCTTGTTGCCTCTCCTCTCGAGTTGGTTTGGTAAAGTAGAGAGTTGGTTTCTTACGCTCTCCACTTCATATAGTTAGTACTCTCAGCTTATCTGGAATTGTTCTAAGCCAGGCGTCTAGTCTTATTTTGAAGATTTCCACCACTACACCAGTCGTGTTCCGTATTTTCTTGATCAGTTTGGTTGAACAGTCTTGGCCCTGTCACAACAAGGCTATTTTTCCTTCAGGTTTGAAGAGGTTCCCTATCTAGCATTTAGTTTGGGAACACGACACATTCTTCCTTTCCTACCTTTCACTGTTATTTGGGTGGTTTTAGGGTTCAAAAAGAGAATAGGGACTAGTTTCTTCATTATTTTCCAAGTGTGTACTTCTCTTCTTCTTTCCAGCGAATATAAATTGAATTCACGTAACCTTTCCCACTAATTTAGTTCTTCGCATCTTCTGAATCCCTTCCCGTTACTAATGTCTTCTATTTTATACGGAGATGTTAAGAGTGAGCAATACTTCAACTTGGGTATGATCAGTGTTTTCAACAGAGAATCATTATATTTCTGTTCCTTCTTTTAAGGATTCTCAGTATCTGTCCAGTTATTCCTTTTGCTTTGTTTACTGCTATCCAGTGATGGGCAAGATACTTGGAAATTGTATCTGAGATACAGATACAAGATACCCAACAAAAATGTATCTGAGATACAGATACAAGATACATTTTTAAGATGCAAGATACTTTTGAAAGAATAATTATTTGAGTTACTGTAGATTGTAGTCTGTATTATTCCTTAATATACTCTATATTAAGGAATAATACAGACTACAATCTACAGCAGTGGTTCTTAACCTTTTTACTACCATGCCCCCTCTAGAATTGGTCCTTCCCTCCACGCCCCCCTTGCATCAAATAACATTCTCTCCCAGATTTTATGCTCGTTAAGAGAATAACAAATACAATTAGAGAAATTCCTGTTTTTTCCCCAGGGATCGCGCCCCCCCTGGAAATTACCGACGCCCCCCTGGTTAAGAACCACTGATCTACAGTAACCGATTAATGTATGATAAGAATATTAAGATCACTACCAACTTCCACGAGCGCAACTCATTGACTGATGTTGTATAAAATAATAAAATAAGACTTATGAAGTTATGAGGCCTGCTTATATATGTTCTCGACAAGTGACGACAAAAGCCGTGTTGAAACATGTTAAAACCGCGGGATACAAGATGAAACCTGAGTGCGTTTGTGCCGAGACTGTGCGCGCAGCGCAACGGTAGTATTCATGTACAAACATGTAACAGCAATCGCCAGCCTGCTTCAACGTGCGTCAGATATGATCATATTTCATGAATAGTTATTAGCGTCTCTATTTAAAAAGTATCTTATGAAAGTATCTTTGAAAGTGTATCCCGGGATACAAGCTACATGACAAAATGTATCTTAGATACTTCTCAAGATCCTCCAAAAATAAAGTATCTAAGATACGTATCTCAGATACGTATCTTGTATCTTAAGATACTTTTTGTATCTTAAGATACAAGATACTGCCCATCTCTGCTGCTATCTTATTTTATGTTTCGAATTTCGCGTCATCAGTCATTTGAATTTTAGTTCCCCCCTTCTTCCGTATCTTAATCTCATCAGCAAAGGATGTTACTGTGTTATCATTGGTAACTTCATCATCTATATCAGTTAACATGATTATTAGCTCCATTACTATTCACACTGTTCCTTGTGGTACTGAGCTACGGACCTCTGACTCTGATAAAGATATTTCTTGGACTGTAACGAGTTGCTGCAGCTCACTAAGGAAATTACATATCCATTTCCCTACTGTTCTTGTTTTTTTTATGCAGGAAGGAGGGGCCAAGAGCGAATGTCCGCAAAAGCGCTCCCCCCCCCTTATAGAAGAAGAACAGAAGCCAAAATCAAGGTCCAGGGTTTTCGAGATGCCCAAACACTCTGCGTTTGAAAGATTGGCGGTCATAGGCAGGGGAAAGATGGATTGACGAAGATTGTTCCAGAGTTGACCGGTTGAGTAGATGAAAGATTGAAAATACTGATTAACTCTTGCGTTAGAGAGTTGGACAAAAAAAGAATGAGAATGTGTTGAAAGTCTGGTGCTGCGTGCTCTCCTTTAAAGGAAGAGGCATGCAGTTAGAGAGTTCAGAAGAGCCGTGTCCGTTATAATAGCGATAGTAAAGAAAGAGTGAGGCAACATTGCGGCGAAAAGAGAGAGAATGAAGACAATCAGTAAGAGGCGGAGAACTGAGGAGACGAAAAGTCTTTGATTCCACCCGGTCAAGTAGGGCTGTATGGGTTGAGCCACACTACACATGAGAAGCGTACTCCGTACAGGAACGGACAAAACCCCTGTACAGAGACAGCAACTGAGCAGGGGTGAAGAAACTGCAGAGCCGATAAAGCACACCTAACCTCTTAAAGTTGTTTTGGAAGGAGAGTATAGGTAATCTTTCCAGGAAAGATCATGAGAAAAGGAAACGCCAAGAATGTTAAGAGAAGAGGAAGGATTGAGTTGTGTATTGTTGAAGGTAAGGGGATAGTCATGTGCAAGACTGTGACGAATAGACAAATGAAGCAACTAAATTTTTGAGTCATTGAAAGCCACAAGGTTTTCTCTGCCCCAGTTAAAGGTAGTACAAAGGTCAGAGGTCAGGTGTACCATAGCCGTCGCACGCGAAGCATAGAGTGACTTTTAAAAGGGACGCAATATGTGCAATATAAATCCCTCCCTCTTTACATTCGTCACAAGGAGGGCCTACAATAGATTATCATTCCCCCAACCCCCTCTGAGCATTCTCCAAGACCGGGTTGTATAAGTAGGCCTGAAAATGAATTCGGGTTTTTTCCGACGGGCAGTTGGGTTGAGAGGTCAAGGTTGAAGGACCAAAAGGCGGGTTATATTTGAGCCGAGCATCATTAACTTTTAAACTTTTTCATTAATGAACAATATTTGAATTAGAGGACTTATCCCGTGTTTGCATCTCCAATAAGTAAACGTAAATTATTTGACTTTCTCTGGAATCTCTTTATCTCTACTTTACGGGGAGCATCATGAAAGTAGTAATGCGTTCAAAAACTTTTCAGATATTACTTTTCGATCCACATGGAATTCCTAGTACCGAATTATATTCAACAGAGCTAAATCAGCAACGACCATAAAAGTCTGCACGCAAAAGGTGAAAATTCAAGTATGTATTCCCTTAAAGTAGGCCAAACTCACGTCTCATTCCAGCTAAGTTCATTTCCCGAAATTAAAAAATCATTTTGCAAATTTTTTCTGAAACGCGAATCCCTTCTTATAATAAGTTAGTTTCTTTGCTGCTGCTAAAAAAATCGCTTAAAATTATTTTTGAAACAATAGTCCCCTCTCAAAATAAAACATTTTTCTTCGACTGACCAAATCTTTTATAGTCTTAATTTTATCATCTTTTTATTATTATTTATTTTCACAGTAACAAACCCTCCTCGAAAATGCATTTTTCGATTCAAATAAAAAAAAAAATGTTTTGAAACACAAACCATTTCTCATAAAATTTAAATATTTTGGAGTCGTAGAACTTAACCGTAGAAACTTCGAAACTGCAGTTCTTATTTACGGCTACAAGAACTCGGAATTACAATTAGCAGAGACGAAGTGTATCCGCGAAATAATTCCGTTAAGAAAAACCATAAACCGAAACGTGCGCGCGACACGGTAGGGTAGTCCAAACCCGCCCACATACAATTATTATGTCTCATTATTTCATCGGGGAACTGGATAACTGGATAGGCGCATTTCTACTTTAATCATTGAAGAATGTTGAAAATTATTGAAGTCAAACTCGACGAGGGAAAGGAAGATGAATAAGAAGGAATTGAGTTTAGATATAAACATTTTGAATGAAATAAGAAAAAAAAAAAAAATTTAATTTTTTTTCTTATTTCATTTCATTCAAAATGTTTCTATCTAAACTCAAGTCCTTCTCATTCATCTTCCTTTCCCTCGTCGAGTTTGACTCGAGTAATTTTCAACGTTCTTCAGTGATTAAAGTAGCAATTCATTTTGTGAATAAGATATTTAACACTCGCGGTCATAGCTGAAAGCACGCGTCATTTCTTAAATTCTCTTGGCAAACCACACAGTAAATGACCCTTTTCGAAATTGGATGGGAATGAATGACCAAACAGTAACCGTAAATTACCGGAGAAACTCGCAGACCAAATGGTACTGGAATCGTGGTGGACCAATAAATTTTTTTTAAAAATAATTTGAATAAATAAACAAGTAAATAAATAAATAAAAATAAGAATTGTAATTTAGAATCTTAAATGAGCTTTACACTGTGGTAGGCTTTCTCTTGTAGGTGTCAAAGATTATTGGCATGCAACATTCACCAAACCCGAAAATTCGAGGCATTTCAAGATTTTAAGGCAAATTCTGGTAACCATTATAAGTGACAGTAGGACAGCGGGTCCATCAATGGCTCCGAATGCCCTGACCAACAGGAACGAGTGTTTCTTACGACCCCACGAGAAACGTCGTCCGCTCAGTCTGTTTCACCAGCTATAATCACCTTCAGCTGAAAGCCACCAACATCTAGTTTGACCCGAGGAATCCGATCCGATACAGCCATCAAATTCTCCAACTAAAAAGCCGCGTTACAGACATTTAGTGAAAGCAAATGAGATGAATAAGGGCCGAACAATTAAATCCAGAGTTATTCTACATAGTATCATAATACTGACATTCTTAGCTATTCTTATCATTATTATTAGGGTCAAAATCATGAAACCAGTCGTTATTTCAGGCTGGTCAATTGACATTACCAACTACCCGTTTACGACCATAAGCAACCATTACAGCAAAATCATTGTACTGCCATATCGACATTTTACATTAATATGACGATAATTATTTATTATTAGTATCAATTGTGTTATATAATGTATCATTCTGTGTGTTTCTCTCTCTAATGCTTTTCTATCTACAAATATCGACCTATTACTGTGTATTTCCCTTCGTTTCTTCCTCATTCCTTTGACTAAAAATTACATTACTACTACTACATACGTAACCCGACTGGCTCGTATTTTGTCATCTTTATCCTTTTATGTCGTTCTGCTGCTTTCAACTAACGGTTAAATTCAGTTAAATTAAGTTAATTTAAATGCCTTATTGGAAAGTTATTATCACTACAACCTTTCAAAGATTCCGTGCGATGATTCCTCATTTCACGAAGGTCAAACTTGTCGCCCTACAGGTCATCATTTTTTTTCCTTTTAAAGACCACACGACTGCTATAAAATATATATGCGTAATACAAATCTCTCTCTTTACTCTCTTCATAAGGAAGGCCTACAAATAGGTTACCATTTTCCTAACCCGGCTCTGGGCATCCCCCAAGGCTGGTTAGGTATTATTATAGTATTACACCCGTCTAACGTCCAGCAATTATTATATATTCATTAGGTAGATTTTTTTAATTCTAAGACACTTTTCTTCTATAGCGTTTCCGTCGCAAATGCTTCGTTTTCGAGATATAAACGTTTTTTTGGTGTGTATCTAGTGTGTTCGTACGTTCGTTTGTGTGTTCGTTACATGTCTGCCCAATCACTGCGCTCCATCCATTTTGAATTTAAATTACTTTCGTACCGGAATGGAACACTCATTCCACTCATTCAGAAGTACATTAGGCCTGGCTCTGTGATTTATAGTGATTCCTGGGCTGCCTACAAGACTATGTGATTTAGGTTAGGTTAGGTCAGGTCAATTTTGAAGGTGAAATTTGTTTTTCCTATGGTTTTTGATGTGTTTTAAACGAACATTCCTGTTTTTCTTTTAGGTTAGGATAGGTTAGGTCAGGTCAATTTTGAAGGTGAAATTTATGTTTTTCCTATGGTTTTTGATGTGTTTTGAACGAATCTGACCTTCAAAACCGTCGGAAATGACTCGTTTTCGATTGCCGGCTGGGGGGGGAGGGGGTTATCTAAAAAACGAGTCATTTCCGACGGCTTTGAAGGTCAGATTCGTTCAAAACACATCAAAAACCATAGGAAAAACATAAATTTCACCTCTAAAGGGAGACGGGTGTAATACTATAAATTTACCCTGGATTATAACTTATAAGCAGGCCTAAAAAAAAATTCGTGAGGTTTTTTCGACGGGCAGTTGAGTTGAGAGGTCGGGTTTGGGAAGGACTCAAAGGCGGGTTATATGTATTTTGAGCCAAACATCATTAACAACTTTTCAACTTTCTTCGTTGTTTATACCGTTCTGCATCCGTAATAAATAAACGTAAAATCTCCGAATTTATCTGAAATCCCTTCATTAGAGTTAGTCGCTACCGACCTTCCGCGAATTCATTAATAGACGCCAGTTTGCGACGAGTGACCCCGCTCATTAATCTGATCCGCTCTCCATATTCAAGCACTCATTCACTCAACCAAACTGAATTATGCCTATTAAAGGAGAACCCTTCCTAGTCCGCGTCCCCTAGGTTGCGTTTCGGGGGCTTCTGCCGCGCAAGACGCAGCGGGTATTCCAGTATATGTACCTCGTAACCTTTCGAATGTTTCGCGCAATGATATAAAAAACTCATATATACAGTCAGCAAATAAAGTCCTTTTCTTGGCATCTCCGAACAAGTCCTCATTTTCCGCAGTTTAATTTTTTTTTATTTCAGACGAAAAATTTCGGCTTTTGATACGAAATTTTTTTTTTTAGAATTTTTTGCTTTTTTTTAAATTTATATTTTCTTTAAAACATTTTTTTTTCTTTTCTTCGATTTATCCTTCTTTGCCATGTCTTGACATAAATCCGTGAGGCTATGTTTGCCTTTGGATTTTCTCGATCCAAATGCTCTACGAAATACATGAAAAATAAAATTTATATATATATATAATATATATATATATATATGTGTGTGTGTGTGTGTGTGTGTGTGTGTGTGTGTGTGTGGTGCGCGCGCGCCCCAAAAGTAGGAAATTTATTTTAAATTAAATTTACAAAAGTAATATGAGTGCATTAGAACGAAAACTAATGTTGAAATAACACGCAGTGGCTAATATGGGAGCGAGTTACCATATATATATATATATATATATATATATATATATATATATATATTTCAACTGCAAAGAATACGCAGTATAATTAACGTAAAGAACGACGCTTGTATAGGAGAACATTCCGCGCAAGATGAGGAGGGAGAACGAACAAATGAAAAAATGACGTAACCACCCGAGAATCGAACCCGGGATCTTTCGATTGCCGGAAGCGTCGTTCTTTACGTTAATTATACTGCGTGTTCGTTGCAGTTGAAATGTATATATAGGTGCGGCATGCGGGAGGTGCCCCCCTCGGGGCATTGGTTTCTGCGCTATGTAGGAGAATTACGACTTCTGATCGAGTGAGGACCATGGTGTAGTGGTTATCATATCTGACCAGCAATCGGAAGATCCCGGGTTCGATTCCCGGGTGGTTACCTCATTTTTTTATTTGTTCGTTCTCCCTCCTCATCTTGCGCGGAATGTTCTCCTATACAAGCGTCGTTCTTTACGATATATATATATATATATATATATATATATATATATATATATATATATATATATATATACAGGGTGGGCCGTAAGTTTCCATACATAGGAAAAATAAACATTTTTTTATGGACAACCATTTTTATTTATATAATATGCTCTACATGGTTGCCATTGTTTTGAAAACACATTTCAATACGTGTTCCCCACTGTTGATGAACACGCATTAGCACAGTTGACGTTATGCTTGTAATGGCGTTGGTGATACGTTCCTTTAGATGATTTATGTCTCGTATCTTTCCTCTGCACCATGGCCTTCAAGTGCCCCCAAAGATAGAAATCAAGGGGGGTGAGATCTGGGATCTGGGAGGCCACTCCACAGGACCACGCCGACCAATCCAAGCATCCGGAAACGCATATTCTTAGGGTATCTGAAACATAAAAACAAACGTTTAATTTTTCCTATGTATGGAAACTTACGGCCCACCCTGTATAATTAAAACCAACTATAAACTTAAAACAATTTAAGGTACTTGTAGGTTATCTCCCCCCCACCAATTTTGACATAATATTTTCGTTAAAATTAACGAAAATATCACGACTTAACCTAACCAATTATCAAGGGCGTACAGTTGATCTAAATTATAACATTGTTTGTTTCTGGAATAGTATTTACTATTTACTAATAGATCAACTGTACGCCCTTGATAATTGGTTAGGGTAAGTCGTGATATTTTCGTTAGTTTTAATGAAAATATTCTGTCAAATTTGGTGGGGGGGGGGGAGAACCTACAAGTACCCAATTTAAATATTGAAAAAATATCACAGCGAAAATAAAAATTAAAACATGAAATTATAGAGTTAATACAATTAAAATATAAAATATTGTAAAAAATGGCTTACCTTTAAGATAAGAAAAGAATAAATATAAGTAAAACCATTATAAATAATTTAGGGGGAACATTATGGAAAAGTTTAAAATGTAAAACATTAAAATCTATAAAATGTTAAAAGGAACAAATTAAGTACAAGTTATTCAATCACAGACACAGCAAAGAGTGGGAAAGACTGAAAAATTTTTGTTAACGGGCACTAACTTGGTTGGTTGGTTGGTAAAGGAAGTTTTATTGAAGGATATTGAGGTTATGGAATGGGGTATAATGATTGATATCCGGTTTATGCTTAAAAATGAGTATTGTTTCTAAGAGGGGTAGGTCGTGTTTATTGGCTTTAACAATTACTGAAAAGTTAGTAGATTTAATTGGGTGGTCTAATTGATGGGAGTGGGAACGTATACGAACGAGGTGTGTTCAAAAAGTTCCTGGACTGATCCCACAAAAACTTTCGGGTAACACTTACGATCTAATTGATGCTGTCCCCTTCAAAGTAGTCTCCTTGTGCAGCTATACATCGCTTCCAACGGCGTTTCCACTTTTGAAAGCATTCGTGGTAGGTCGTATTCTTGACCGCCTTCAGTTCGTTTGTCGCATTTTGAATAATTTCTTCCACATTTTGAAATCTTCGACCTTTCAATGCAAACTTAAGTTTGGGGAAAAGAAGAGTCTACCGGGGACAGATCTGGAAAACACGGGGACTGGGGAACGACTACGACGTTATGCTTCGCCAGGTACTGCTGAATTGACAACGCTGTGTGTGCGAGCGCATGGTCATTGTACAACATCCACGTTCCTGCGTTCCAACTTTCAGGTCGTTTTTCCCTTACTACGTCTCGCACGCGCTTCAGTATTTCCAAATAAAACTGTTAGTTAAGCGTTTGACCTCTAGGGACGAATTCGTAATGAACGAGTCCGTAGTAATCGAAAAAAAAAAACCGACCAACATTGCCTTCACATTCGATCGGACTTGCCGCGCTTTTTTCGGTCTTAGGGACGTCGCTCACTTCCATTGCGATGACTGCTGTTTTGTTTCAGCGTCATACTCGTACACCCACGTCTCTTCACCCGTAACGATGTTTCTGAGAAAATTTTCATCAAGACTGGCACGTTGAAAGAGGTCTTGAGATACAACAACACGTTGCTCTTTCTGCTCGACAGTCAAGAGTCGTAGCACAAATTTGGCTGACACACGACGCATCCCCAAATTCTCTCTGAGTATCGTGTGGCATGATCCTATCGAAATGTTCACTTCGTCCGCGATTTCCCTGACTGTCAGTCTATGATATCCTCGAATCATTTCATGAATACAATCAACAATGTCACCAGTTCTTCAAGTGGAAGGTCGTCCCACCCTTGCGTCGTCCTCCATCGACGTTCCGCCTTCCTTAAAGCGCTTGTGCCACTCAAAAGTGGTTGTCCGACTTAAGGCGTCATTGCCAAATGCTGTGTTCAGCATGGCATGGGTTTCAGAAGCAGTCTTGCCTAGCTTAACGCAAAATTTCATGCACACACGTTATTCTTCAACAGTAGTCATTATTCCAATGCACAAAATGCGACAAACACAAAATGACTTCACAAAACAGTAAATATCGAGAGAACAAATACGATATGAACAACGATAACCGTCTTTAGACACAGACTGAGTCACGCTACAATATGCATCACATGACGCGCATGCGCTCGCAGCATAACCAGTTTGGGAACTTTTTGAACACACCTCGTATGTGATTGGGAGGGATTCGCAAGTCTCTTATTAATACGGCCGACGAAGAGGATGAATCCTTTTTAATTGGGGATTCTCTGGTCAGGAATCAAGGGGACTTTTTCGGAGCAAGACGCGTGACCAAAAGGAAACTCCGATGTTTTCCAGGTGCCACGAGTCGGATAATAAATAGGGAATTCGTCAAAATTAATATCAAGAATAAGAGTTGCCCCATCATTGTGCATGTTGGTGGCAATGACGTTTTTCAGGGAGGGACAGGAGGGCAGACAGAGTCCATTGTAAAAGAGTTCAAGATCCTAATCGACAAGTTAGGGATAAGATAGATATGGGTATAGGTGTAGGCAATTCTCCCACGAATGCGTGCTAGTGACCATACTTTAAGTCAGGGGTTACCAACCTTTTTTTTGTTCACCGCCCACTTTTACGATTTTTTGAAATTAAAAAAGATTATCGCCCACCTTAGATCAAAAAGAATAAATCAACATAATCGATAAAATAAATAATGAAATAAATGTTTAATTACCTTTACTGTGAGCCCACTAGTGGGCGCTACCGCCCAGGTTGGTGACCCCTGCTTTAAGTAAAGCCATTAGCATAAATAAGAGAGTTAAACACATATGTGAGGAAAAAGGTCTAAAGTTTGTTGATTTTTGGCCTACATTCTTCGGAAATGGGGAATACTTTAGCTCGGACGGGATACACTTCAATCAGAAAGGGAAAAAGAAGTTTGGTGATTTACTGAACATAAATTAGTATAATCTTTTTAAACTAGGACCCTCCAAACCAGCAATTGATCTTGCTCCCCCAACTGTTAAACCTACTCCTCCAGCGGTCGGTCCTCCTCCCACAGCAGTTAGTCCTCCTCCCACAGCAGTTAGTCCTCCTCCAACAGCAGTTAGTCCTCCTCCAACAGCAGTTAGTCCTCCTCCAACAGCAGTTAGTCCTCCTCCAACAGCAGTTAGTCCTCCTCCACCAGTAGTTGATTCAACTGCCTCGGGAAACGACTCAGGCCAGTTAGGAGAAATAACAACTTAAAATCTCTCAAAACTGTGCTCTTCAATGCAAGGTCAATTAGAAACAAACTAATGGAGTTTATAGCGCTAGTCAAAACTGAGAACTTCGATATCATAGGAATAACGGAATCCTGGATTCATTCTGAATCAAGGGATTTTGTAGGAGAATTTGAAATGGTAGGTTACAAAATGTTTCACAAAGATAGGAACGGAAGGGAAGGTGGCGGTGTACTTTTGTATGCTCGTAACTTCCTGCACCCGGTAAACAGTAATATCGTATCTGCTCATGAAATGTTGGGAATTGATCTAAACCTAAATAATAAAGTAGTGCATCTACTTCTAGTATATAGGCCACCTCACTACCCCGTTGATAAGGATATAAACTTGTATAACCAATTAAGCAGAATAGTGAATACTAAGATCAGTGTGAATTTTGGTGATTTTAATTGTGGTAATATAAATTGGGAAAACAAAACAGCTGATGCTGAGGGCTCAAGACTGTTGGAATTTGCCGATGATAACTTATTAGTGGGTTGATGGTTCTATAAGGGGTAATAATAAACTAGACCTCATATTCACGAATGAAGATGACCTAGTCTCTAACCTGACTATTGGTGAAAATTTGAGTAACAGCGATCATAATTTGATTAGGTTTGACCTCAGGGTTCCAGTTAATACACGCGAAAAGACTCGTGAAAGACTGGATTTCTCGAGAGCAAATTTTGAAAGCTTCCGAAGTAGTTTAGGCACACTTGAAGTTCTAATAAGTGAGGATGTCAATGTCACCTGGAGCTCGTATAGGGATCAATTTAGAATATTACAGAACACTTTTATACCCACTAAAATAGTTTCCTTGTCAACAAAGTCGCCGAAATGGTTTAACAACGAAATTAGCAGTGCTATTACGGAAGAAATAGAGGCTACAAACTACTTAAGTCACATTTCAACCAGACTACTTCAGAAAACTATATAAACCTACATAGGAGGGTTAAGTCCTTAATTAGATCAGTCAAACGTGATGAAGAAGCTAGAGTTGCCTCACTCTGTAAAGTTAACCCTAAAGAATTTTTTGCCCATGTTAATAGTAGAAAGCCAATTAAAAATTCTGTAGGCCCCCTAAAAGATAGAAATGGCGTACTGAAATTCGGTGATAAAGATATAGCTAATACGTTAAACGAGTTCTTCGTTACAGTCTTCACGGAGGAAGACACAATAGAAGTGCCAAGTCCTCGGATTACATATGACGGTGACCATCCCCTCGAGACCATAAGTTTTACGAGAAATGGGATACAGCAATTAATTGATAAGATGAATAAATACTATGGAAAAACTATACACGCTAACAACATGGTATCGTATGTGGTACCTTTATTTCTTAATTAAATATAAATTATTAATTAATTGAATTAAATATCTACAAAATTGCCTCGGGATTGGCGACATAGCCTATTGGGAATGAAATAATTATTGTCATACATATATAGAACTCATATGTAGGCATCGGGCCTGCATAACAACAAGAAAACAAATTTATTATTTCGTGTTCAAACTTTTCCACTGCCGACTCATGAAAATTACATCGAGAGAAGAGTCAACGACCTTTGCGAAATCAGCAAATAATAAAAATACGAAGATTATATTATATTGGCTCACTCGGAGCTGCTATGTTACAACGATGCTTTAAGCAAGGAAGATGTGCTTTGTCTTCCTAGAAGTTCTGAGTGAAATCCTCTTGATATAAAACTTAATAACTATAAGAAGGATAGGCCTATTCCTTCAGGTGTTTAAATAGTGACTGCCTATATTAGTTACATCGAGTCAACTCACTGTGTAGCTCCATCGTACCATGGCCCTACATCGAAAAAGATCGTCGCGCCCTACATCGAAACAGAAGCGAGGCCCAACGAAATAATAAGGTAAGGCAATTCCTTTCTTTACCATTAGGCAGCGCAAATACCGAAGGCAAATAAACAGGTCCTTTGAAGACCTACTGTACATATACAAAACTAACGAAAAAACATAGGGCTTTTGTCGTTAACTCTCCACTGAAGTCTGCTGGAAATTTCCAAACGGATGAGGGTATCAGGCAATCAACCCATAGCCCTATAAAGTTTTTCATAAATACACATCACCTGGCTCCGACTTATTTCTTCCAAGGGTACTAAAAGAGGTTAGCCACAATGTTGTTGACGACTTAGTAGCCATATTCAAACAATCAATCGAGTTAGGGAAAGTTCGAACCGACTGGAAGTTAGCAAATGTAACATCAATCTTTAAAAAGGGTGATAGGGAAAATCTTGTAATTACCGCCCGATCAGTTTAACATCAGTTGTCGGCAAACTGTTGAAATCCATCATTACAAAACGTATTGTTATCACCTTGAATCTAATAATTTAATTTTTTATTCTCAACATGGATTTAGGCGACATAGATCCTGTCTGACAAACCTGTTAGAGTTTTTCCATAATATGCATACACTATACGATGCAAGTAGGTCAATAGATATAGTGTATCTCGACTTTCAAAAAGCCTTTGACAAAGTCCCTCACGCGAGATTGATGGCTAAAATCAGAGGACTAAGAATCACCAGGCTCGTTTCCAACTGGATTGAGGATTGGTTGCAAGATAGAAAGCAGAGAGTGGTAATAAATGGAGTGGCTTCGGAATGGGCGCCCGTCACCAATGGTGTCCCACAGGTTTCCGTTCTGGGTCCTTTACTTTTTATCGTCTATATTAATGATATAGACGTTGGGCTTCTAAGTACAATCTCCAAATTTGCAGACGATACGAAATTAGGAAGTAGTGTAGGTACTGAGGAAAGCGTAAGAACGCTTCAGAATGATTTGACATGTTGGGCGAATGGTCTGCTACTTGGCAGATGCCATTAACTTGGACAAATGTAAGGTAATGCACATAGGTTATAAAAACCCAAAGACCGATTACTCTCTCTTGGGAAGAAACTTGACTGAGACCGATCAAGAGAAAGACTTAGGAGTCTATATCAGCAATGATCTGAAACCGTCAAAACACTGCGCAGAAGTCGAAAAGGAGGCCTTAAAAATATTAAGTTATATTAAAAGACAGTTCCAGTTTCGGAACAAGGAGACTGTAATGTCTCTTTATAATTCACTAGTCAGACCTCAACTGGAATACTGTGCGCAGTTTTGGTCTCCATCCCTCAGGAAGGACGTAGAAAGGTTAGAAAGAGTACAAGCAAGGGCTACAAAATTGATCCCTTCAATGAGAATGCAAAGCTACCAACGGAGATTGGAGCGCCTAAATCTGTTTACCTTAGAGACGAGGAGGTTGCGGGGTCAGCTTATTCAAGTCTTCAAGATGCTCAATGGAATAGATAGGATAGATTACAGAAACTTATTCTCACTTAATGCCAATCCGACAAGAAATAATGGGTTTAAACTGGAACTAAAGACATTTAGAACCTCTGGCTGCGGCAATTTCTTTTCCTATAAAATATTTAATATCTGGAACCAATTTCCCTCAGAAGTTGTTTCCAGCCAAAGTGTAAATGTGTTTAAAAATAAGCTAGACAAAGTACTGAATACTCTCGTGGCTCAAGACTAAAACATAAGGTAACTCTGCAGGAGTTCGCTTGCACAGTGTCTCTGTGGGCATGCTAATTATAGAGCTTTTTATATATGCTCCACTTTCCTATAAAATTTCCTTGTCTACTTTTCCAGGGTCAAGGTGTAATGGGTTTAAACTGGAACTAAAGACATTTAGAACCTCTGGCTGCGGCAATTTCTTTTCCTATAAAATATTTAATATCTGGAACCAATTTCCCTCAGAAGTTGTTTCCAGCCAAAGTGTAAATGTGTTTAAAAATAAGACAAAGTACTGAATACTCTCATGGCTCAAGACTAAAACATAAGGTAACTCTGCAGGAGTTCGCTTGCACAGTGTCTCTGTGGGCATGCTAATTATAGAGCTTTTTATATATGCTCCACTTTCCTATAAAATTTCCTTGTCTACTTTTCCAGGGTCAAGGTATTTTCTTCAACATTTTTCCGTACCTGCCTGTGGCAGGGAGGGAGCGGAGGGTGGGGAGAGGGCCTTATACTTTTCTATCCAGTTTTCTACTACTGCTAGGATAGTTGAAAGAAAAATAAACTTGTTTAATACTAGGAACCTCCCAGACCCAGAGTGGACCGGAAGGTCTTTGAGGCTTCCTCTTGTCCTTGTAACTCTCTCTCTCATATATATATATATATATATATATATATATATATATATATATATATATATATATATATATATATATATATATAAACTTTTTCAAAAGATAACTGATATTACATTCAGAAATTTTGTTCGATATAAGGTTGGTTACAGAAGTACGGATTCAGTGTCGTGAGGTATAAGTGTGGTCCAGTGCTACTCATCTTGATATAACCGATGATATGAGGTAATTAACACCTATTGATTTTTAACAATGAAGTACTTAATTTCATACAAGCAGAGCCTTCGGCTCCCTGCCTTACGGGCGGGGCTTGCGCTTCGCAAACTCGCCTAAGGCGAGGGTACGTTAGGTTACCCCTTTTGGTGGGAGGTAATTCTCCCTCCCCCCCCAAAAAAACCATCACCCCCTTTATGCAGCTTTGGGGCTAACCCCCACCCCCTTGTCGCAACCCCCATTACTCCCACCCCTCTCCCCATTACCCCCACCCGCTTTGTTTTGTAAATTTATTGACCGACTGGAAAATGGTTGAAACAGTGTGGGTCATTTTTTTTTTTTTATTCAAACAGGAAATGGATGGAATTGTATGTTTTTTTTAATAGTTTATGTTTTAAGGATACTGTTAAAAATGCCATTCAGTTGAAAAGCGTATTACCTATTGATAACAACAAACTAATTAGTTTCTCCACTGAAGAATTTAGTAGTTCATAAAACAGTAAATTTTAATCCAATCAAATCATATAAATATGATTTGACTTGGAAAACGATTCGCGTCACGGTCGCTGCAGTGCGCGCGGCTCCCATTCTGTTAATGTAAAATTATACGGACGCTAGCTATTCTTGGTTTTATTGTACAGTACATTGCCATTTATTAAGTAATATTTTAAGTAACAAATTTTATATTTGAATAGAGAAGCTTTGTATTCAAAAGAAGAAGAAAAGAAAATGCACACTTTTTCGGAAGAGGGAGAGGAGTAAACAAATGTTCAGGGTCGACTCGCGTTCACTCCCCTCTGTGACAACCCATGACATTTTCGGAAAATTTTTATGGTACCCATTTATCTATCGACCAAAAGAAGAATGAACATATGGAGAGCTGCACGCCGCCTGTCCGCGGCGGGAATCGAACCCGAGTCGATGGAATCGTAAACAGCGATGCTAACCACTACATCACCGAAGCGTATTTACACCGTCACGAACCAATTGGGCGTACGACATCTCGGCAAGTGTCCTCCGACCTAGGTTAAATAGGTTAGGTTAAGTTAGCATGATTTATTAAGGCCAATTATGTTAGGGTAGGTGAGGTTGGGTTAAGTTAAAGTAATAACTGTCGATAGGATGTCCTGTCTAGGAAATGTGGGTAGGACCTAATTAGTTTATACTTGGAAGAGTTTTTCATTGGAATAAAGGAGGGTATGTTCGTGGCAGTCTAACGACACTTCCTCGACATCGCATTTTATCGACGAGTTTATTTAGAGAGTTGTGTTGGGTTGAGTTGGATTAAGTTAGGATACAGATTAGGTTAGGGTACAGGTTAGATTATAAGTGTCGACAAAATTTCCTGCCAACAAAATGTTTATATAGGTTCGTTCGTAGTAATCTAACGGGTTAATATCATGCTCTCAAAGTGACATTTAAGTGACGTGTTATTTTGGGTTAGGTTAGGTTGGGTTAAGCTTGGTTAGGTTGGGTTAAGCTTAGTTAGGTTTGCAGAGTGTCACAAGAAAGTCTCGCCAACCAAATTGGGGGGGGGGGGAGTTTACGTCGTAGTCATATCATAACATCGCTTCCCATACGTCGGCAAAGTTAAGCGACGTCGGGTCGAGGTAGTAGTTGGATGGGGGACCCTCCTCCGCGTCCAGCTGATGTAGTGACCCGTGGTTCAGATGTTGCATAAAGCTGTAGGTCCCTTCCGTCATATGACCTTTGCTGCCACGGAGGAGGTTAACCCTTTCTGTCCCAGTGACTCCATATGGCATCATTAACAAAAAGTACGCGTAATTTCCTCAGATTAGCTTCAATGATGCCTTATGTCATTTGAATGTAACAATTAAGTGTATAGCAACATCTGGCAGTTTTTTGGACATTGGACATGTTTCTATACCTATTTTTAACATTTTTAAGCGTTAACAAATTTTTTTTTAGCTCAAAACAATAATTTGGGACAGAAAGGGTTAAACAACCCCCAAAACATCATAATTATCGACCAAATGAGTAGAGGTCCATTGAAATATGGACCAAGCGAATGATTCGTCAGCCAGACTCTGTACTTCATTCGTCAGCCAGACTCTGTACTGAACGGACGCATTTCCTGAGCTCTCTGATATTGCATCTACTTTTGCATATTGCTAATAATTTTACTTTTGGAAACTTTGAATTTATATACTTGCGTTTATATTCACATTGTTATAGTTAAGTAATTGAATATTAGTGGTTTTTAGCGATTTAGAAGTTTTCATAGCGTGCCGGCTTAATTTAACTTAAACTTGTGACGGTTATAAACTAATTTTAACTGCGCGATGCCGTCGCAGAAAGCGTCGTGTGTTAGGTGTGGGGTAAACCGGTGGTATTCGGATTTAAAGATTATAACGGCGGTCCTATGGCGATTACCGAGAGATCAGTTTTTTTTTTTTGCGAGTTAAGGGAGGAAATAGTTGACATAAAACGCAGTGTACGTGAGGTAACGGAAAGACTTGCAACGCTTGATGAGGGCAGGGGTAGGGCTACGGTTGACGAAAGCCGAACCAATACTAACGTTGAAGACGTTAGTAATTTGAAGGGTGAGGTGCGTAACCTAGTTTCTAGTTTAGGTAGCTTATCGGGAAGGTTGGATAGAGTTGAGGAAGGGGTTAAGGTTGGTCCGAGATTAGTAGATGGGGAGGGATTTAGAGAAGTTAAGGGTGGAGCTAGGCCGCGTACGTTAGGTGATAGGAATCCCCCCCTATCGAGGTTTCGAACCCTTTCGCCCATTTGGAAAGGGACGTGAATGAGGGGGAAACTATTTTAATTGGGGACTCTTTAGTGCGCCATATGGACACAGAGTTCGTTGAACGGCATCCAACCAAGAGGAGGAGGGTCTGTCTCCCAGGGGCCAGGGTTGACAGAGTTAGAGACGAAGTGGATAGGATTGACGTTGCCTCCCGTCACTCGATGTTGGTGACGATGGTAGGGGGCAACGACTCGTATAGGCCCGATACGAGAGTGCCTGACCTTTTGGAGAGATATAGGGGGTTAATTAGGTCCCTAAAGGCGAGGTCAGATAGGTCTTTAGTTCTAGGTATTACCCCTAGGCACGGTTTGGGTCTTAGGATTACGTCAAAAACGATATTTTTGAATATAAATTAGAAGAGATTTGTGCTGAGGAAAATGTACCCTTCGTAAAGCTGTGGTCAGAATTCAGTGATCCTAGCCTTTTTATAAAAGATGGGTGCATTTTAATGAAATAGGTAATGCTAGGCTAGGTAGGTTAATTGACGAAAACGTACGAAAGCTGTATAGGTCGAAGCCTTCTTTAAACGTTGTGGGTCCGGGGAACGCGGGCCCGACGTGAAAAATAGTTTAAAACGCCGGCCCGTGGTAAAAAATAACTTAAACGTCTTTTATTGTAACGCGCGTAGTATTAGAAATAAATTAAACGAATTTAAGGCGATAATTTATTCCGGCAACTACGATATAGTTGCTATCACTGAAACGTGGTTAAATACCGTGACTCGGGACTTGTTGGGGGAACTTGATATACCGGGTTTTAAACTCTTTACTAATGATAGGTTACATAAGATTGGTGGCGGCGTTTTGCTGTACATTCGTAATTCCCTTAGGGCTATCGAGGTTAAGATAGATTTTCCGGCAGCAATTAATGCGATATGCGTTGAAGTTAGGGCGCGTAGTATTAGTTTTAATTTTGTTGTTGTTTATAGACCTCCCGTTCAACCCCTCGGTACCGATACTAGATTTTACTCACTTCTTGGTAACTTTATTGACAATCGGAATAGTATAATTGTCGGAGACTTTAACTGCCCTAATGTTAATTACGAGACTTTCACTGGTAATGAGGAGGGTTTGAGATTGAGTTCATGGAAGATAATTTTTTACGACAGATGGTTACCGAACGAACGCGCGGTGACAATATTTTAGATTTGGTGATGACGAACGGCGAAAATATAGTCGAAGGTTTAGAAGTAGGCGAGAGTTTAGGATGTAGTGATCATCAAATTCTTAGGTTTAAGCTATTGATAGAAAACACTAAGGATAGTAACGTAATAGAAGTCCCAATTTTGATAGTTTTGCGGATAGGATGAGAGTAGTGGATTGGGATAACTTATTTGTGGGTAATGACACACATTTGCATTGGGAGGCGTTTAAAGAAAGTTTCATGAATATTGAAAGGGAATTTATTCCTCGTAGGCCCAAGCGCGCTAGAAATCATGGTAGGCCCAAATGGTAGACTAGAGAAATAGGCGAGTTCATAAACGAGCGTAACGGAGTGTATAGACTTAATAAGCGCAATGGCACGGCAGCTAACTTTAATAGATATATCGAGCTTAGACGTCAGGTTAAAAGATCAGTTAAAAATGCTAAGCGTAATTTAGAGATACTTATAGCTGCGGATAGTAAACATAACCCAAAAAAGTTTTTTGAATACGTCAATAATCGTAAGCCGATAAAAGATAACATAGGCCCTCTTGTGGATGTTAACGGCGCTTTGGCTTCTGACGCTCAGGCGATGGCGGGTATTTTCAATAACTTTTTTGCGACAGTTTTTACCGTAGAAGACGTAAATAATGTCCCCGACGTGGACGATATCGTTCCATTTAGTAGCGAGACTATTTTGGATGAAATAACTGTTTACGAGGGTGAGATTGCGCATTATATCGATAGGCTAAAAGTTAGCAAGGCTCCAGGCCCTGACGCTTTTTATCCCAGACATTTGAAAGATTTGAAAGACGTTATGTAGGCCCCTTAACGAAGATTTTTAATCAGTCACTCGAAACGGGGATTATTCCTGAAGACTTCAAATTAGCTAACGTCACGCCATTTTTAAAAAAGGCGACCGCACAGTAGCTAGCAATTATAGGCCCATTAGCTTAACGTCAATTGTCGGTAAACTTTTGGAATCCGTAGTTAGGGATCGTATCATCGATCACTTAGAAAGTCGAGATTTGATTAATAGTAGTCAGCATGGGTTTCGACGCCATAGATCTTGTTTAACTAATTTGTTAGAATTTTATAACGAAATAGTGCGCGAATACGATAGGCATAGAGCGGCTGACGTTATTTATTTAGATTTTAAAAAGGCGTTCGATACAGTTCCGCATAGAAGATTAATTGCGAAGGTTAAAGCGCACGGTATACGCGGTCAGGTAGCTAACTGGTTAGAGGAATGGCTTCGTGCTAGGAGACAGAGGGTCGTTGTTAATGGTAGTGAATCGGGGTGGTTGGATGTAGGTAGCGGTGTCCCACAGGGTTCAGTGTTAGGCCCATTGCTATTCGTAATTTACATTAACGACATAGATGTAGGATTGACTAGTAACGTGTCAAAATTCGCGGACGATACTAAAATAGGCGGTAAGGTTGTTAACGAGGACGATAGAAATAGGCTCCAAGACGATGTAAATAGGATTATGGAGTGGACGGATAAGTGGCAGATGCAATTTAACGTAGACAAATGTAAAGTTTTGCATATAGGTTCTCGTAACAATAATTACACGTACACGATGGATGATAGAGAGTTAGCGAGCGTTGACGAGGAAGTAGATTTAGGCGTACGCGTATCTAAGGATTTAAAAGTTAGGAACCAGTGCCTGGAGTCTTGCGCAAAAGCTAATAGGATGTTAGGCTTCATAGCGCGTAATTTCGAATTTAAATCGAAGGATATTATATTGCCCCTTTACAAGTCCCTAGTCAGGCCTCATTTAGAATATGCCGTTCAGTTTTGGTGCCCGTATTTGCGTGAGGATATTGATAGGTTAGAAAGGGTTCAGCGTCGTGCCACGAAACTAATTCCGTCATTGCGCAACAAGCCTTATGAAGATAGGATTAAAGAGTTAGACTTGCATTCACTCGAAACTAGGAGATTAAGGGGGAGCTTATTGAAGTTTTCAAAATCGTTAATAACATCGATAACGTAAATTTTGACAAACTGTTCACTTTCGATAATAGCAATACTCGTAATAACGGATTTAAGTTGCGTGGCAGACGTTTCATTACTAATATCGCTAAAAACTTCTTTACGTTTAAAGTGATTGATAAATTGAATAATCTTCCTGGGTCAGTCGTGATTCAACTCTACCAGCGTTAATGTGTTTAAAAACCGTCTAGATAGGCATTTTAAAAATATTAACGTTATTTAAAATAAAAAAAACAATTGGCAACAGGAGCTCTGGGGGTGGTAATCGGGGATGAGTCTGTTGACGACTAATGCCAGCGTGTGATATGCCAGCAAAAAAAAAAAAAAAACTAACCCGCGTTTTGTTATTCTTCATACTTTTTTTTCTTCTTCTCTCCTTATTTGCACGTCTGTAACTCTCTTTATTGCATGTCTGTAGTTTGCATGGTATGATAGTGTTTGAGTTAAGAATGTGTTGCATGGTTTGTAATGCGTTCTTATTTTACTTCTCATCTTTCACCCTTTTCCAGCCTAGTGGGATGCATCCTCTACCTCCCTATGGAGTGGAGGATCGGTCTGCAACAGCTGGAAGTATGTGTTACTTTGAGTTAAGAATGTGTTGCATGGTTTGTAAGCGTTCTTATTTTACTTCTTTTCATCTTTCACCCCTTTCCGGCAGAGTGGGCTCTACCTCCCTATGGAGTAGAGGACCGTTCTGCAACGTTTCCTATTCTCTCCGACTACTTTTCTGACTTGTCGGCAGTGGCCGGCGGATGATGATGGTGAGTCTTTTTTCTCTTTTTCTGAATGAATGTTAACCCACGAGTGATAGGTGTTGCTACTTAACCCCTTATTCTCTTCTCTTAACCCCCTACTCTTTCCTTTCTCTCGGGCTAACCTTAGAATGGATCTTAGGGTCTTTGTTAGCATTAGCTTCTGTAGATCTGTAGATAATGGGTTTTACTCATTCTATAAATATAATTATTTCAAGAAGTAGTCTTCCATAATTATTTATATACAAATTTCGTCTTTACATTAAAATTACAGAAATTAAACCAATTACATTTATTATATTCGCTCTTTACGTTACTGTATTTCAAACTATTTTCTCTTCATTTTCTTCCAAACCACAGAAGGAGGCAAGTAAAACACAGTCATTTGAAGCTACATTCTGTTTATATTCTCTTCTTCACATCAAAGATTTTAACGTTAAAGTAACTATAAAAATAGTGAAATTAATGTTATAAATTCTATTTTTTAAAGTCTCCATAAGTACTAGAGAGTCTCGCGCTTGATAAGGGACGCATTGTTGGTGTTCGCGAAACGTCAAAGCTAAAATAATTTTGAGCCGCGTTCAGTTATGAATAAAGTTTTTATTTTATGAAAAAGGAATTATTAAAATGTCATCTTAGTGAGAATATAAAATTCCTTTTACGAATATTTAAGTATTACGAAAGTAAACACTGTCCCTCACGCGAGACGAGATTGAACTGGAAGGCGAAACTAAACAAATGCATTTAAAGAAGAAAGTGAAAAAAAAAAAAAACACAAATCCCAAATTATTTTCCGACTATGCAAAATACATCGTAGGACTATCGAATATCGTTTAGATTCTTCAATTTCTGAAAAAAATTGTTCAATTTTACCTTCCAGGCTTCTTCACCTTACCTTACCTTACCTTACCTCACCTCACCTCACTTCACTTCACCTCACCTCACTTCACTTCACCTCACCTCGCATCACTTCACCTCGCATCACTTCGCTTCGCTTCGCTTTACCTTCCATGATACAGTGAACGCAACGTAGAAAATAGGTCTGCCACTCGATATTTCATACCTCGTACACGAGTGCTCGACACTTCATTCCTTCCTGCCATTAGTGATTGTATAAGCAGATTTTTTTTTGTAACATTTTATTGAATATTTATGAATAAATAATGACGCTTTATTGAAAAATGCATAATAGACGAGGTAAAATAGTTTTGTTATTATGATGTTGAACATCGTTATTATTATATGCTGAATATAAATGGTATCATTATATGGCAGAAGAAAGCTTAAGTTTATACATGCATACAAAACACACACGCGCAATACTGTATACTTATATATATTAGGGGCTCCTCCAGGAGGGTGGCTGAGGTGACTAACCACCCCGCTTGCCTTAGTAAATTTACTTTTTTCACAATGTTAACTTTTTGTAACGGAAACTTTTACGTAGAAGAGAACATTTTTATGTACAAAAGACAATATCTTTCGTTTTTGAAAGCATGCCAAAATCATCAATGAGCGAAATAGACACCAGAAAAAGTTCTTTAGAAGCTATTTGAGACAAATTTTGATACCAGCCACTCCCTTTCACCCAAATCGTGGCGGAGGCCCTGATATATAATATATATATATATATATATATATATATATATATATATATATATATATATATATATATGAAAATTATTTCACGAAAGTAACATGTGAAAAATATTTATGATGAATAAAACCACGAAGGAAAGGAAACACAGAATGGTGCTCAGGCGCTTTCGTCTAATGACGAGTATTTCTGAGGATGTCGTTAGACGAAAGCGCTTGAGCACCATTCTGTGTTTCCTTTCCTTCATGGTTTTATTCATCATATATATATATATATATATGCGTGTGTGTACACAGTATATCGTATACTCGTATATTCACTGATAAATAAATTACACAATTTAATGAAAAATGCGATAAATAAATAAAACAATTAAAAAAAAGTCATTTGAAATTGAACAAATAAACTTTCATAAGAAAAAAATTCTAGCAACATACTCCAACGTTGATTTTTTTTTAGCTAAGTATTAGGCATAGTGCATATATGTACCTACATTGTAGTATCTGATAACTCCTTAAGTTTGTTTATTTAAATGTTCAATGTCAAATTTACTTCTATTCATAATTAACCGATTTTGGGTATCAATAAAACCCAAAACGGGGAGCCGACTGTATAAATACGTTTATGTATTTACTTTCATCACATCCCACGCACTACACCACTCAAATCAACCAATCCTTCCTTTCATCACAACTTTGAAAAACAAATGGTGGTGGTGGTGAACTAACCACGAATGTATTGGTTACGTACTTTGAAAGGGCTGACATCTCTCGAGTTCGTTCAATTCAAAACATTTAAAATACATTTGGAAATTATTGTACAAAACATAATAATTGCGATATTACCTTAACGTTTACGTCATTAAATTAGATTTTTGTTAAATAATTAAATATTTTTTTAATTTTTAACGATGTTTATATTTTTAATTATAAATTATATATATAACGGGTGTGCCATAAAAAAAGGGTACATTTTAAAAAGGCTATAAAATCGACATTTGTCATTTAATTTTAATAAAATTTCTACACAATAAAACATTAGTATTTATCTATAGGCAAACAAATTTTCAGACTAAAATATCAAATAATTCAAATTCTATCAACATTTAACGAAAGAGTATGATTTTTCTACTTAACATGCAAAATTATTAAACCTTTTTAATATTTCTTTTATAAAAATAATTTTTAACTTAACATTTACCTGAAATTATTAAAAAAAATTGTTCGAAATACTTTCCTTCCATTTCAATGGCCGGAATATGGGAGAACTTAGCAGAGCGAGTCTACAGGACTAGGATAAAAGATGTTGCTCATTTACGAGAGATCATCATTCAAAAATGGGAAGAGCTTCCACAGGAACAAGGAAATCGAGCCATAGATGAATTCCGGCCAAGAATAAAAAAAAGTTATTGAAATGGAAGGAAAGCATTTCGAACAATTTTTTTAATAATTTCAGGTAAATTTTACGTTAAAAATTATTTTTAAAAAAAATATTAAAAAAGTTTAATAATTTTTGCATGTTAAGTAGAAAAATCATACTCTTTCGTTAAATGTTGATAGAATTTGAATTATTTGATATTTTAGTCTGAAAACTTGTTTACATATAAATAAATACATACCTTTTATTGTGTAGAAGTTTTATTAAAATTAAATGACAAATGTTGATTTTATAGCCTTTTTAAAATGTACCCTTTTTTATGGCACACCCATTATATATATATATATATATATATATATATATATATATATATATATATATATAATATATAATATATATATATATATATATATATATATATATATATATAATGATTTTTGAAGAAGCAAAAAAAAGAGTATTGTAATTTTGAAAGTACAAAAAATGTGTCGTCTTGGTGGAGTTATTGATTAAATTCCAATGAAAGCTTTTATAGGCTTCGTCATAATATGACTATAAATTCTTTATACAAAACTATGTACTCTTATTTCAATATTAGAGTAGCTTTGTCTTCCAGTGGTCACAAAGGCGTAGTAAATATAAAAACTTTTTACTGAAATTTAAAAACCTCCTTTTTAAATGTTGAAAAGACAAAAATTAATTTCTGTTAAAAAAATGGTGTTAAACTTTATATAACTTCACAATATTTTAGTTTTCTTAAACTTAAGTGATAAAAGTAAAGATTTCTCATACAGAAAACCCATTATCTTAGCAAGACAACTGAGAAAAATTAAGCACTATATATATATACAGGGTGTCCCATAAGTCCGGTCTCATAGGAAAATTTATTTTAAATTAATTTTACAAAAGTAATACATTAGAAGTAAAACAAATGTTCAAATTGATGTCTTGTTTTGGGACCTTTTTGGGGGGGGGGGGGGGGGGGGGGTTGCAGGTAGAATAACACGCAATGGCTAATATGGAAGTGAGTTACACTCATGAGGAAAAAGGCCTCCGCGTTATTATGATATTTAATTTCAAATCCTTTGGCTTCAATATTTTACAATTTCTACCAGTATTTAATGTACAGTTTTGGTAAAAAGTTCACCAAGAAACGTGAAATTTGTAAAAACAAAAAATTACTAATTGTAGGCCCTAATATATTTTTCATTGTATACTTTATTATTTTTCGTGAAATTACAAAATTTAAAAAACAAAACTCAATTTTTACTGATTACACTACACAACACAATTTCTGTCCTTTGCACAAATTCTGCTGATTTATATGTACTGGGTGATCCAGATAAATGGGACCCATAAAAAAAAGCCAAATATTCTTAATATTTAATTCCTTTCATAAAAAACTATATATCATTCGAAAGAGTAGAGTTACAAGTTTATTATGAAATATTTATTTTTTTAAATGACTCCTTTCAAATGTGCTCCATTAGTTGCCAAGCATTCCAGTGTTCTCGCTTGTAAGTTCTGCATCACTTTTGCAAGTGTGTGCGGTGGTATGGCCTGTATCTCATTTGTGATGGCGGCCTTCAATTCTTGCAAGGTCGTTGGGTTATTTGTAGACCCTACTCTTTAAATATCCCCAGAGATAATAATAATCTAAGGGAGAAAAATCCGGAGACCTTGCGGGCCATTCAACGTCTCCAAATCTTGAGATTAACTCGCCTGGAAACGTTTGACGCAAAACTGCCATGCAGTTCCTCGTGGTATGGCAGGTAGCTCCGTCTTGTTGGAACCAGTGGTTTTCTAGACAAAGATCTCTTAATTTAGGAATAAGGAAATCGGTCAACATTTTTTCGTAGCGATCACCATTTACAGTGACCGTGTTTCCGGTGGAATCCTCGAAAAAGTACGGCCCTATGATCTGAGATGCAGTAAGACCACACCAAACAATTACACGCTGACTATGCAACGGGACTTCGGTAATATTCAATGGATTTTCTGTTGCCCAGAAACGACAATTTTGTTTGTTTACAGTTCCATTCAAGTGAAAATGGGCTTCGTCTGACATAATCAAAGTTGCTAGAAAATTGGTGGTGTCATTTACCTTCTGTTGGATCCATTGACAGAATTGTCGTCTTCGTGCGAAATCTCCATCGTTTAGTTGTTGCACTGTTTGAATTTTATATGGAAAGAGCATTAAATTTTGCTTGAATATACGGTGTGTTGTTGTTCCATATCCAACTCCTAACAGCTGAGAAGCACGTCTGATGCTTATGTTAGGATTATCCTGTACAATTTCATGAGTTCTGTTAATGATCTCGTCTATCCTTGCTGTGCGCACTCTTCCAGTTGGTTTTCTTTTTCCAATGCTGCCAGTTAGGGAAAAATTTCTGACACACCGACGGATTACTTTCTTAGAAGGTGATTTTGACATCTGAAAATTTGTCTTGAAAGATCTTTGAGCTGAAACTACACTTCTTCCATGCTCATAATATTGCTCAGTTATGAAACGCAGCTGTTCCACAGTCCATGCAGTCATCTTGCACTTTTATTTTGTTTTGTATCTTATCTTATCTTGTCTTGTATTGTCAAAACCTATACAATCCTGTACAAACTTGTAACTATCCTCTTTCGAATGATGCGTATGATTTTATAAAAGGACTTATACTTTAAGAGTTACAGGGGTTTCTTTTGGGTCCCATTTCTCTGGATCACCCTTTATTTTGATGCGTTGATTACGAATGTTATTTTTTTCCTAACACCCACCATTTTTCCAGAAAACTACGTTAATGTTCCACAAAAATTATCCAAAGTATATCAAACACCTGCTAAGGAAAGGAACAGCCCAACGGTCATTAGTCATTGTTGTGACACGTGTTCGTAGGGTGTATCATGCTAATTGAAGCGCGAATTTCAAGATTGGCAGTATATATGCCTATGTAAAATTAAATTTTAGAAGGGGTTTGTTTTCTTGAACTTTTGCTAAAAATCACGTTTAAGTGTTCAAATTTCCACTTTTTCGTTTTCTGGTTATGTACAGAAAAGCTGTGCAGGACATACACTGTAGTACAAATGTAACAGACCGGTTTCTTACCAAACAAAACCACTGTAACAGCTGTTATAGGCTACTAGAGTTTCACTGTGATCATTTTCTGTGTTTCAGATACAAAGCTTGGTGAA
The DNA here is from genome assembly GCA_023014485.1 of Bathynomus jamesi. Lineage (NCBI taxonomy): Eukaryota > Metazoa > Arthropoda > Malacostraca > Isopoda > Cirolanidae > Bathynomus > Bathynomus jamesi. The sequence continues at coordinate 80,619 of JAJOZX010004016.1, read as the reverse complement.
GATTGTGTAGCCACCATGGCTAAGCAAGGACGAAAGACCAGAAAAAGTTCTGGTTCAAAGCTCAGTGATCTGGTGGGTCCAGGCAAGCAGTTATTTCCCACAGAAGTTCCAACCTGGAGAGCTGTGTTTCAGAGAGGAATCCTCCTCCAGGAAAAGAAGCTGCTTCTGGATGATATGAAGAGAGCTCAGTACCCTCTGCAAGATTTGGCTAAGGACTTGGCATCACTGGTACTGACACAGTGGCGCAAAAGCAATGCCAAGTTCACTCCTCCTGTGATCATTCAAGAGAGATCCATTGCCAGGAAGATTTTTGTTAGGTGGAATGAAATGACTGACCTAGTGAATGGCAGAGTGAAGGCTGCAAAGAGAGAGAGAGAATATCTGAACTTGATACATGTTTGACATAACCTGCAGACATGATATCACTCTCTGTGGAACTGAAGCATCTGGCTGCTCTGGCTGTTCTGCTAGAGTTCTTGTCAACTGTGACTGTCCTCTGCCTCAGAAGATTCCAAAGCTGGAGCTAGAGTGGCTCCATTACCAGAGGATCAAAACCTTAGAAGTTTCTGGCTTCTGGATGGCATCTGTTGATGTGAAGGAAACAGTGAAGCAGGTGAAGGCTGCTAAGAGGAAGGAGGAAGAACAGAAGGCAGCTGAGAAGAGAAACAGAAAAGAGGAAGAAGAAAAGGAGCTACTGCTTAGAGCTGATGATGGTGATGATGATGATGAAGATGAAATGACTTCCTTGCAAGAGTCTCCAGGCAGAGCAGCTCCTACTGCTGACACAGATTTTTCTAGTACGGCACCAGGCACAAGCTCCAGTGTCAACACTGGTAAAGTCTCCACCTCTGCCAGGAGGAACTACTGGATATCTCAAGCACTGCTGCGGCTGCAGTCAGGTTCAAGGTGGCAAACACTCCTGCAGCAGCCATTGCAACTGGTTTCTTGCAAGATCTCATCAAAGCTGGCCATCTATCTGCTGATAAGGCATATCTAGCTGTTGACAGGATGAAGATGTGGAGGGGCAAGGAATCTGTAATAGGTGCCTCGGTGGAGGCCCTAGAGAAAAGGACAGAGGGAGAGGAGATCAAGTGAATTTTCTTTGATGGAAAACAAGATAAGAAGACAAAGATCATGAGGTACAATGAAGAAACTGGCCGCTTCCATCCTGATAGTACAACTGAAGAGCACTATAGTGTTATCTGGGAACCTGAGGGGAAGTATCTCTTCCATTGTACACCAGAAGAACCTGAAGGAAATGAGAAACCTGCACTGAAGATAGCTCAGGCTCTGTTTGAGTGGATTAGTGCTCATGGTGCTTAAAGATACTATTGTGGTCCTTGATGGTGACTCCACCAACACAAACACAGGACCTGATGGAGGAGCCATCACTCACTTGGAGAGACTGCTAGGTCACAAGTGTCACTGGCTGATATGCCAGTTGCATATTAATGAACTCAGCCTCGGGCACATGATCATCAAGCTTCATGGTCCCTACACGCACAAGTCTGGGTTCAGTGGCCCAATAGGAAAACTTTTGGATAAGATCAATGACATACCTGTCAAATTTAGCTTCAAGGCTCTGCCAGGAGAAGATATAATTGAACTGCCAGAAGACATTGTACAGAACCTTAGCACTGACCAGAAGAACTGCTACCTACTGATCAAAGCTCTCAAGACAAGAGATTTGAGCAAGGAAGTTGCTGGTCTGAAGTGTGGCCCACTGAATCAGTCACGCTGGGTTACTACAGGTGAGGCTCTGTTGATGCTGTGGATGAGGCAGCATGGTCTGAAGGGGGAGGTATTGAAGAAGCTGGAGGTGCTGCTGAAGTTCTGCCTGGACTTCTACTTCAAGATGTATTTTGAGATCAATGTGAAGCACCACATGAAGTATGGACCTCACCATATTGTGACCGCTCTGGGACTGCTGAGAAGCCAGACCTCTGAAGTCAGGAACATAATCGCTCATGTGATAGTTCGTGGAGCATATCATGCTCACAGTGAGAACCTCATTGCCTCTCTCCTGTACAGTGAGGATGAGGAGGAGAGGGCATGGGAGATTGAGATGATCAAGAAGATCAGACGTAAGTCTGAGTATGGAGACATGAGTCTGAGAACTTACAGAAACCTTAAACTGAATTTTGAAGCCACTTCTCCAATTACTCTGATTAATTGGGATAAGGAGAAACTATATGAGCCACTCTTCACTTGTAAGATGTCAAGAGAAGTTGAGAACTTCTCAGTTCACACTCAAAATTGTGAAAGAGCAGTCCAGGAAGTTTCAGCTGCAGCTCATACAGTGTATGGGCAAGAGAGAAGAGATAGTTTTGTTCGTGCTAGGATCTATCACAGAGAATTGTTGCCAGTTTTCAAGTCAAAGCAAGACATTATGAACATGTCTTAGATCTCTACAAGACCTGCTAGACAAATCAAGATGCTTTCAGAAGAAAAAATCCAAAACATTCAGTTGACCAGCATATTATTACAAGCTGGGGTGGAGGAGGGACTTATATAAATATTAAAAGAATTGCAATTGCAAAAAAAAGGTTGAACGTCACAGCAACTTGTGGAAAGGTGGGGGCAGCTGCCATCACACTCAGTGATGCTGAAAAGAAAATAAAAATTGATGGAGGCGTTTCTAAAAAAAAGAAAATGCAAGACCAAGAAACAACAAAAAGATTCTGCCTGATGAAGAGAACAGTCGCGAAATGTGGTGTATAGGAGACTAAAAATCATACAATTCCTTAGTTTTGGGCCATTTTAGGTGATCTTAAATGGGTCCAAGCCTGCCCCTAGAAATGCTTAAGGGTGTATGTGAACAATATGGAACATATGGGGGTCATTTGAGGCTACCAAGTCTTTGAAATTGGGCCAAAAATCCTCTTTTTCGACAAAAAAAAGTGCGATTTTGAACACCTAAATTCGATTTTTCGCAAAAGTTGCAGAAGACGAACCCCTCTTAAAATTAAATTTTACAAAGGAATACATACTGCCAATCTTGAAATTCCAAGTTTTTCAATATTCGACCTGAGCATCATACACCCTAACGTGTTGCACACTGACTGGTTATTAGAAATGGTGTGTTGTTCTGCGATTGGTCTAAAGGTGGTCAGGTGATTTCACAGTGGCTGCCAAGTGGAAAATTGTTGTTTGTTGATGTTTGGTGTTAAGGTACTTTTCTGCTGGATCTACTGTGTTTATTAACTTCTTTTGTCGAAAACATTCATTGCTTTCGCGTTTTAACTTCAATAATGTCTAAAAACTGTGTAACCAGTGCCGATTTATTTTGTTGTTGTGTGTGGTGAACTAACATTGAAATCACCAAAACAAACATTTACCCCTCTAGTTAAAAAGGTATATGAATTATATTTTGGATGCAAAGTGGGTGATCAGGACAGAAGCTAGGCTCCCCACATATGTTGCAATTCGTGTGCAAGGAACTTAAGAGCGTGGTTACAAGGTTCACGTCCATCAATGCCGTTTGCTGTCCCTATGGTCTGGAGATTGCCAAAAGATCACGTTAGTGACTGCTACTTTTGTTTAACAAATATACGAGGTTTCTCTTCGAAATTCAAACATGCAATACGATACCCAAACCTGCCATCAGCTATGCGATCAGTTCCTCACGATGAAACCCTGCCAGTTCCTAAGCCACCAAAATATTGGACCTTGGACGAGGAATATTGCCACTTCGAAATTGAAATTGAACCACATGCAGCCAGTGAGCTTGCAGACCCAGAATTTCTCCCATCCACATCATCGTCACCTCACCTTATTACACAGGCAGAACTAAATGATCTCGTGAGGGATTTGAGTCTAGGCTGCAAGGGTGGACTCTTTTAGAAAAGGGCACCAACATAATTCATTTAGAAAGCGTCAGAATGATTTCACTACCTTTTTTTCTACAAGTGATGGTATTGTGGTTTGTAATGTAGACAATTTAATGGAGTCTTTGGGGCATCAACACAAGCCGGAGGAATGGAGTCTCTTCATTGATTCCTCCAAATTAAGTTTGAAGGCAGTGCTTCTACACAACGGAAATACTTATCCTTCTGTCCCAATTGTACATGCGGTCCACATAAACGAAACATATGACAATATGCGTATTTAACTTAGATCCATTAACTATAATAAATATAAGTGGAATATTTGCGTGATTTAAAAGTTATTGGCTTCTCCTTGGAATGCTTTTTATGCGAGTGGGACAGTCGCGCTAGAGACCGCCATTTTGTCTGTAAAGATTGGCCTGCCAGGATGAATTTTGTTCCAGGACAGACAAATATTTCCAATGAGCCTTTAGTAAATCCAAAAAAAGTGTTATTGCCACCACTTCACATCAAACTGGGCTTGATGAAAAATTCTGTGAAAGCTATGGACAAGAACAGTGAGGCGTTTATTTATTTGAGGAATATCTTTCCAAGGTTAAGCGAAGCTAAAATCAGGAGGAGGAATTTTTGTTGGCCCACAAATAAGGAAAGTTATGAAGGATACCAATTTTGACAGCCAATTAAATGAGGTAGAAAAAGCAGCATGGGTGGCCTTCAAATCGGTTTGTTCAAACTTCCTTGGTAAAGTCACGTCTGACGATTATGGGTCGTAATATGTCCTTGAAGGTGCATTTCCTCGACTCTTATTTAGATTTCTTTCCAACCAATTTGGGCGCCCTTAGCGACGAGCACGGCAAAAGATTCCATCAGGAGATAGCCATTCTCATTAGGGAAACTCTTGAGAGTATGTACAAACGGAAAACATCAGCAAAAAGATTTTAATTGTTGTTCTGATCTTAGAATACATTTGGAATACCTCAACATAATTATTACATCTGAATATAAGACTTTTATTACACGTCCCTTCAAAACGGTGGGTGATATAAGTATTCTGACATTAGATTTGAACTCAGCGCATCCAAATTTATAAAACTCACTTTGCTTCGTTTAAAGGACAGAAAAAGTTTGTAATTTTGTCGTGTAGTGTTATTTTTGTATGCCTTTTAGAAATTTCATGTTATATTCGAACTTTTTTCCGCAACACTACACTAACTGTGAAAAAAAAAATATTCCAACGGGAACGATCTTTCGTAATGCGATATTCAAAGTTTTTCGGTATAGGTGAAAACATGCAAAAGTTAATGCAGTCATTTTTACTTTCATGACAGGCCATCATTTGCACCAAAAAAAAAATAAAAATATATACTGATTCTCAAATTTCACCACACACTGACGTTCACCGAATCTAATCTTTATATTTTATTAACACGTCCATTAAAGGTTTTATTAACTTTGCGCAATTTTTTTTTTTAAATGAAAAGTTTTGTTAATAAACTAAATTATATTATTTATATAAAGTAATTTTAGTTTTTAGTAAAATAAATTATAAAAAAAATAGAGAAATTCTGAATAATACCCATTTCAAATCGTTTCATTGGACATGGGGCATATATATATATATATATATATATATATATATATATATATATATATACACACAAAAACTGCATTGTAAATTAATGCAGTTATTTTCAAGCTTGTATACAAAAATACCCCCACCTCCACGATTCGAACCCAGCATCTGTTGAGTTGAAAACGAGGGCGCTGCCCATAACATTACGACTAGATAAAAGTTAGTATGGCAGTATTTCATTTACATCTCTACTAACACATTCGGTTAGCACAGAAAACACCTCTGCACGCGAAAGCGTTACGTGTTCCTTCAGGTGTTGAAAAATATAGCGTGATGATCAGCGCCCTCTCCTTCTTTCTACTCAAGAGGTGCTGGGTTCGAATCATAGTGTGACGTTTTTGCATCATGCAAAATCCTGCGTGTCCATATATATATATATGTGTGTGTGTGTGTGTGTGTGTGTGTGTGTGTGTGTGTGAAATATATCTATAAACTTTTGTTTTCCTCTCAATAATTGACTTAAAAAAAATTAGATTATATTTTCAAAATAAGAATGTCTTAAATTTGTGGTGAATGGAAGAAGAAGAAGAAGAAGGCAAAGGTTAATAATTAGGTTTGCTCGCTCAGGTTAATTACTCATTCGGTATTCTAGTAAGGAAATGTTAATATATAATATATATATGGTGTCCCATAAGTCCGGCATCATAGGAAAAATAATAAAAAAAGGCAAAACAAAAGCTTTTATTTACAGAACGTGCTCAATATGTCCACCATTGTTTTCAATACACAAATTCAGACGTGATACCCAGTCAGCAAGCACACGGTGAATGATGTCAGGAGTAATGGTGTTACATGGCCCAATAATGCGCTGCCGCAAATGTTCAACACTCCTAATTTTCTCTGCGTATACCAGCGCTTTCAAGTGGCCCCAGAGATAAAAATCTAGTGGCGTGAAATCCGGGCTTCTAGCTGGCCATTCCACAGGCCCTCGACGTCCTTTCCAATGACCAGGGAATTGTTGGTACAGGTACAATTATGGTTTGTAGAAATAGAAAAATATGAATTTCTCCTATGATGCCGGACTTATGGGACACCCTGTATATATATATATATATATATATATATATATATATATATATATACCATTGCAAAAGTCGTCCGACAACAAACTTGCCGATACGCATATGTAAAGAAGCAACGCTTTTATATAGTGTTTTCTGCTGCACGTAGCAACCAACGCATACATTAAATTATGATACATGTGACGTCACAGTAGATTGATTACGACTTTAAATATTAATTAGCTTCACAAGACCGTTCTTTTTATTTTATGCAATTTCAGTAACATTTTCATACGTAAATTATAACGCGTATTCTAAGTAAATTTCTAACATTCCTCTACGGGGAAGGAACGCGGAGGACGGTCTCCCATACAAATACTGAATAGACCCAACGTTGCTTAATCACGCTGACCAAACGGGAAGCGGTGTTGTAACGTGATCACGATGTCGCCAACGTTTTGAAGTCTCGTTTTCATTTTAACAATTTTGTTTGAGCTGAGAAGGTCAAATTATAGACAAAATGTCGTAACCATTGTCGTAACACTGAAAAAAAAAACATCCGTAAACGGAGAATAGGTTTATTCAATGGAACTGAAAATGACTACAACCTATGAGACAGCGATTAATTATCAGAAATAAAAAATTATTTGAAGGGAATTTTCCATAAAGTTATTAATAACATTCATCAGCAAAAAATATGATTATGACCATTTCAAAAAAAGAATTGCTTAAAAAATAACAGTCTCGAACGGTAGCGATAAGACCTAAGACCGTGAGCCAGACCTCCGTGCGATAAGTGATCGATGCGCAAAATTCCTACATACCAGGGTACCCAAGTATTTCTTAACCGACTGAACGTTCATTAAAATAAAATATTACTAGTTTTGATTGTACAACACAACTCTATTTCACAACACCTGAAATGCCACTCTCGACTATATTCACACCAAAATTTGAATCAATAAATATATATATATATATATATATATATATATATATATATATATATGTGTCAGTAATAATCATTCATATTATCAACATTAAAAATAATATAAGAGTAAAGTACATCATTAAATGCGATTTTCAACTGTTGCTTTACATTTTGTAACTACCTGCTTGCGCGCAGCAATTGGATGTTTGGATGTAAAATGTTCTTGTAAATATCAGAAGAGTATCGTACTTTAATCGATTTTCTATTGTCAATAATGCCGTTATCACTTTCATTTATTAACTTCCGCACGAGAACATCACAGACACAATGATCCCGTGAAGAAGTTTCTTATTTAACTTCATATTATTTATATATATACAGGGTGTTCCATAAGTCCGGTCTCATAGGAAAATTTATTTTAAATTAAATTTACAAAAGAACTAAAACTAAAACGAGTAAAACAAATGTTCAAATTGATGTCTTACTTTGGAACCTTTTCCTCATGAGTGTAACTCACTTGCATATTAGCCATTGCTTGTTATTCTCCCTGCAACCAAAAAAAAAAAAGGTCCCAAAACAAGACATCATTTAGGACACTTGTTTTAATTCCAATATATTACTTTTGTAAATTTAATTTAAAATAAATTTTCCTATAAGATCGGACTTACGGGACACCCAACCCATATATGTAAAGTTGAATATTACTATACAAAACCATGTTTTAAATAAGTGTAAAGTTTAAAATCCACTGAAATGGATTAAAAATTGAATGTGTACCCCCCCTAAAAAAAAAAACCGACAACTTTTCGAACCGTAAAATTGAGGATTCTTCCACAGTTTCATATAATAACTATCATGAACTGATTTAATTATTTTATATAGTTTAATCTACTTTATTTATGCTCATTTCTACTGATTTACACTGATTAGTTCTCATAAATTTTGTTTAACTGCTGCATAGGCAGCTCAGCCATGACTACGGACATTGAGCAGGCGGACATTTTGAACGTAAAAAGAAGAAAGGAATTTTCGGAATGACGACAGTTTTTAACTTTTTAATGAGCGATATATTAATTAAATGATAAATTTAATTAAAATAAGTATAATGACGGGGAGAAAAGTTAGTGCGATCTACATAATTTTAAAGTGTATCGCAGAGAGAGAGTTACAAGGCCGAGGAGTTTCAAAGATCTTTTGGTCCACTCGGAGAGGTTCTTGTTATTAAACTAGTGCATTTTTAAATTATTCTAGCAGCAGTAGAATGCTGGATAGAAAAACATAAGGTTCTCTCCCCTCACTCCACCAGAAGCGGGTACGGAAAAAGGTTGAAAAAAGTACCTCGACCTTGGAAAAGTAGTCGCGGAAATTTTATAGAAAAAAGGGATCTTATTAAAAATTTCGACTGTTAAATTTTTATGAAAATTCCGTCACTAGTACAGTTTTTTATGCCGATTCTAAATATGCAACTCATTTTTTGCGGAAATAAATATTTAACATTTTATTGGCGTTTGTTTGCAGGAACAGTGCCTGTTTTTGCTGGTGAGTGAAAATGAGTGATAACCTACAATCATTGTTTTCGTTAAGCGTAACTGATGCCTTGCACAAAATGCAAAGTGTGGGGATTGTGCCCAAAAAGAAGCAATGCCGAAAACGCAACGATATGTAAATAAAATGTATTGACGGAAGGATCAACTGGCGCGTCTTACCGGAAGTCACTATGACGGCATAAATTGATGACGTATTAAATGCAAAAGGTGTTAAGTCCTTACCGGATGTAAAAAGGATGCTGCTGCGGCTTTCGCTGGGTAATACTAAACCAGCGAAAGCACAGTAGTCGGGACGCAAAAAAAAACACAAATTTAAATTTAGGGTAGGAGCGCATTACCCCCGAGACCTAAATTATACACAAAGATTGTACCCACCTTGCCTGGGTAGCCGCAACCAAAAGGACTACTGTAAAGGATAAAAAGGCGAGTTGTCACAAAGGGCAAAATTTGTACGAGTTTATGTTAAGCATGATTGGCAAGCACTTCTGATTCATGGACTTATAACATACAAATACAAAATTTCAGCAAAAAATGAGTTTCATATTTGAAATCATCGCGAAAAACTGTATCTGTAACGCAACTTTCAAAAAATTCGAACACAGTCCAAATTTTTAATAAGACCCGGAAAAAGTAGGGATCACCTGAAGATCAGGGCCCCCCCCAGCCTTCTTTAGTTAGTTTTATAAGGCTAATTAACGAAAATATCACGACCTGACCTAACCTAACTAATCATCAAGGGGTACAGTTGACCTAACGATTGGTTAGGTCGATATATTTTCGTTAGTTAGGCTAACTAGAGAATGCTGGGGACCCTGATCTTCAGGTGATCCAAAAATAGAATAAAAAAGTAGCTTTACAATTCCGCTTTGCACATATAGAAATATACTCGATAGTACCGTTGTACGAGTATAAACTAAATAATATATTTGTGCTGATCGTATATCAAGTACTTGGTATCGTCACAAAAACCTCGAATATAACAACTAACTAATATAACAATATAACTCGATAACAACTTCTTTAAACCTGTTATAGGTATCTAAATCAATCCGGGTGGACAAATAAATCTTCAATTTGGCCTTTGGCTAACAATTGTATTATGGCCAACTTGTCCTCATCGTTCCAGTTTTCTACGACACTGCGTGTCAAACTTTTCGAAGAATTTCACAATACATTGACCTTTGGTTAACTTGGGCAACGGGCCCAGTAATATGGAATGGAAACTCATTCTTGTATACCAATATAGTTTTAATTAACACGCACAATTAATGAGAATAAATTCACACACACCTATGTTTGTTATTTACTTCTTAACTACACCAAAAGAAAACTACTTTACAGGTAGTTTCGAATGAAATTTTCCCGCTTTTTATCAGTCCTACCGAAGTTCAATATTTATTAATTTAAATGATCAGTTATTTAGGCCTATTTAGTTTACTAAATTAGTTTCACTTGCTCCTCAGAAAAACTATAGAAGCTTACCTTAGGACTCCAGCGCAGTTGCCCGATGGTAACACTGTCCTTCCAAACAACGAACCCACGGAAGCCGTTCGTGAGATTAGATTCGAATACCATCGCTGTGCCAACACTGTTGAGTTCAGAGTTCCTTTATTCCTACACCCTTTTCTGGGGAGGGGGATTATAACATTAAAATTTAGGCAGTAGGCCACCGATTTGAAGGCTATTCTACTGAACAACATGCAAATAATATCAAACCTTTTATGCTCAGAATGCATTATAGTGCATCATTTAAGGTTAGATTTTAAAAAATTTCCTGGGGGGGGGGCTATGCTCCCGGACACCCTAGCATTAATTACAAATCCTATCGGTTTTGCTTTTCAAATATTGGCAAGTATGTGTTATTACAGCCGTGAGGAGCATTATACTCAGTGATGGGCACCGTTACATTAAATTGGGCGGCGTTACCGTTACTCGTTACACGTCGAAAATATACTCGGCGTTACCGTTACATCGTTACTTTTGAAAATCCTTAAAGCGTTACCGTTACTCGATACGTGTAACGAGGTTACAAGTAACTAGTTACATTTGATATTTGTTTATGTGCCTTCACACGTATTTTGAAACTACAGATAAACTTGCAAATGGCAGCCATACCACATAAATTCTAATAGCTACTATTATTCACTATATAAATGTTGTTCTCTTAAGAACGATATGTTGAACATAACTGATATATATATATATATATATAATATATATATATATATATATATATATATATATATATATATATATATATATATATATATATGTGTGTGTGTGTGTGTGTGTGTGTGTGGAAATGAACTCAGAATGGTTCCTTGAGTTTTTTATGATACACACAGACCGTGCATGGAACAAGGAACTCTTCGGGATAATTAAATCCACTATAGTCCGAATAAGTAATGGTAAATGACAAATACCATAGTTTTTCTTTTTCATGATGCAAGCCCGACGTGGGCAACGGGTCTCTCGCAAAGAGGTCCCATAAATATAGCTTCCCTCACCAGCTATCTGCAAAGCAGACAGGATCCAGCTTTGGAACGAGTCTTTACTTATATTGAGGTTCTAAATGTAGTGGGGCTAGGCTGCTTTAAACCCTAGATCCATGTCCCAAAGCTGGATCCTGTCTGCTTTGCAGATAGCTGGTGAGGGAAGCTATTTTAGGGACCTCTTTGCGAGAGACCCGTTGCCCACGTCGGGCTTGCATCATGAAAAAGAAAAACTATGGTATTTGTTATTTACCATTACTTATTCGGACTATAGTGGATTTAATTATCCCAGAAGAGTTCCTTGTTCCATGCACGGTCTGTGTGTATCATATTTTATATATATATATATATATATATATATATATATATATATATATATATATATATATATATATATATACCGGGTGTCCGAGAATTATCTGTACGTTTTGGCTGTTATTAAAAGTCAACCATGAAGTGTAGAAATTCCAGTATTGTCCCATTTTACAGAGAATCTCATTAAGTTTTTTCTGATACCAAGTTGTGACAAGTTTTTTAGAAATTCCAGTGTGTCCGAACATTATCTGTACAATTTCATCTTTTAATAAAATTCTTGATAACACACGTAAAATTCTTAAACAAGATTATTTAGAATCTGTATTTTCAAAAGTTTCTTTTATTAAAGTAACGTTGTTACAAACATTCGATATGTGCACCATTAGTGATTCGCAAAACATCCAATCGATACTCCAAATGTTGCCATGTACGCTGCAGCATATCCACATCAATTCGCTCAATAGCAGCTGTGATTCTTGCTTTTAAATCATCAATGTCTGTCACCCGCGTACATTTCTAAAAACTTGTCAAAACGTGGTATCAGAAAAAACTTAATGAGATTCTCTGTAAAATGGGACAACACTGGAATTTCTACACTTCATGGGGTCATTTGAAAAATAGAGTATTTGCATCACAACCTATCAATTTAGATGATTTGAGGACTCGCATCACAGCTGAAATCAACTTGTTAAAAGACATTCCAGATCTTATCAAAAGAGTGATGGGGAAGATGAGAGCTCGACTCCAGATTTGTATCGATAGGAATGGCGGTCATGTTGAAATAAAACGAAACTAAGCATAACTTTTGCAATAAGGAATAAAGAAAAATCTGCTTTGTATCTTATTAAAATTATGTTAAAGTATCTATTATTATGTATTTGTCTTTTCATTACATCGATAGCACACATTATTTTTTCATTGACCAATTTTGCGCAATCCATTTTGTTGTACCCTTCAGTTAAAAGCAGATGCTTAAACACTAAATTGTTTAAACATGAAAAAATTTTGAACGTTAACAAAGAATAATTTGCTATATTAAATCAAACAAACAGATCCAAAATATCTCAATTTTTGGAGGAGTTAGTACAATCTAAAGTTGGGTGTACTTTTTGTGGGACATATGGTATATGTATGTATATATATATATATATATATATATATATATATATATATATATATATAATTATATTTCACGAAAATAACGCGCGAATAATAATTATGATGAAAATAACCACGAAGGAAAAAGGAAACACAGAATGGTGCTCAAACGCTTTCGTCTAATGACATCCTCAGGAACACTGAAATAAATAAGTTCGAGACTACATATAGATCACAAAAAAAAAAAATAAAAAAAAAAATAAAATAGAAAAATAAAAATTGTAGGAGGAGCATACAAATTTATAAGGAAAAACTGCCAGAGTTTTAGCACTGCCCCTCTTGTCTAAATCCATTCTGAACGAATTAAAAAAAACAGGATCAAGCGAAAAAAAGGCCCTAGCCAGGCGTGGGCAACCCTTGGCACGCGTGCCAAACGTGGCACGCCAACGACTTTTTTCCGGCACGCGATTCCCCGGGCTCACCTTAAAAAAAATTAAAATAAATAAATATCCAAATTCTTCGCTGAGTTTTATATTTTAACGTAATGTTTTCTGCTGAAAAATGGTAAAGATTAACTTTTGCATCAAAGATTTGACGATTTTGGCACGCTCACTTAAAAAGGTTGCCCACCCCTGCCCTAGCTAATGTTAAAATTATTTGTAAGTTGAATTATGGCAGACTCAAGAATATATCTATTAACAATGTTGCTTGAGTGAAACAAAATTGAAGCATTATTCCAATCAACACGGTGGGATAACTCTGACAAATGGACGAAAAGGGCACCGGACGACTGTCCCGTTCTAACGGAATATTGATGGTTTTACACGTGTGTGCAAATCCTTTCCCGTCTGTCCAATGTAAAAGGAGTCACATTGTTTACAACCAATTTTATAAATAATGCCTGAATTATTGGTAGGGCTATTTTTTACTATGATATTTTTCACAATATTGTCGTATGAAAATACTACATTAATATTCAAAAGTTTAAGTACATTAGCAATGCCTAAAAAGCCTGGGAAAAATGGAAGTACGAAAATATTCTTCAACAAAGTGCGAGGGTTATTATTCACACGATAGAAAGTTCTTTTGCCTTGTTAAGAGAAGATTCCAAAAAAGCAGGTGGATAACACAAATCACTTCCAATACTGTTGATTTTTTATAATTCGGCATCCTGATTTTTGATAATTCGGCATCCATGTACTCCGGACTGGCGATCCTAAGAGCGCGGAGAAACATTCAAGAAAATATGGCTTTCTTGATGGGGGTGTCATGTCCGGAGTAAAAGTCACTGGGGATGAAAAATGGGTCCTCTATAACAATATCAAGCATCGACATCAGTGGCTTAGCTGTGAAAGAAAGCATGAACCTCAACCAAGGAATGGACCCCATCCAAAGAAAAGTTTGCTATGCGTTTGGTTGGATATGCAAGGAATTATTCATTTTGAACTTCTGCCAGATAACCAAACAATCACAGCTGAAGTCTAATGCCAACAACTCCAACGATTGAAGATGGCATTACAAGAAAAACATCCTGCATTAATTAATCGCAGAGGTGTTCTATTCCACCAGGATAACGCACGCCCTCACACTGTTCGAATTACCACTGCCCAATTGGAGGCATTTGGTTTGGAAAAAATGCCTCATCGACCTTATTCTCCGGACATCGCACCTTCAGACTACCATTTATTCAGAAGTCTGCAACACCACCTAGATAGACAAAAGTTGCAATCCAGGGAAGCTATCGAAAACGAATTGATCGCTTTTTTTAACTCGAAACCAAGGGATTTCTTCGAACGTGGCATAAAAAACTTTTCTACAGGTGGGAGGAGGTTATAGAAAAAGAAGGGAATTATATTGATGATTAATTTGTCATTATGTCATTTAATTTTTGTTGTGAATAAACTAAAATTTCGAGTAAATTTGCCCTTATAAGTCCTTTAATTTTTGTTCTGAATGAACTAAAAAATCGAGCAGAATATATGTTACAACCTTATATATATATATATATAATATATATATATATATATATATATATATATATGGTTTATCGAAAACACAGAAAGCGGATGTGGTTCCAAGACCAATAATAGTTTCAAATATTAATAGTAACTCGCATACATAAGCCGATAATAAGCAAGCATCTTGATTAACTTCTTACGTATAAATATTTGTTTGTGCCACTTCTTATTCACGTTTCTCCAATTCTCTTGCCATGTTATCTAAATTAAGGAATTAAACCTCGAAGAGATAAGGTAATGGTAAGCTTTGGTGAAGTCTATTTACTTACAAAAAGAACCAAAGATAAGGACGAATATAACTGAATTATTTCTCTGTGCGAATACTTATGAGCGCCATATATATATATATATATATATATATATATATATATATATATATATATATATATATATATATATATATATATATATATGTGTGTGTGTGTGTGTGTGTAGACCTTAAATGACTTTTGTAGTACCAGCATAAATAATTCCTTTAACTTGGAAATAAGTCAAAAACTTTTTAAAATAATAATTGAAGGTAAACTTTTATTACACTATAAAAACACTAAACAATATCTCGCCAAATGAAATATTTAAAATATCTTTGTAAACTTTTAAGTCTTTTTTGAAAAACTAAACTAATTAAAACTTTCTTTAATATCTATATAGCGCGAATCCGAGATTAACGGCATCTCTCTCTCTCTCTCTCTGAGCCAATGCGAATGAAAATAATTATGATGTAGCGATGTTGGTATATGCAAAAGGAGCTTGAAAGACTCTAGCATTTGATGTTCTGAATGATGTGTAACTGTATTTCCAACTCGAAGAACTGAATTCGCTTCGTTAAACAATTAATTAAAATTAAAATAGAAACGAAAATTAGAGAAGCTTCATTTGAATCATTTGAGATTATGTTGGACGCAGATTTGCTCAATTTAATAAAAATATTAAAATTGCGTTTATGAACTCGTAAATAATACTTTTAGATTTGTAAAGTCTCTCTCAATAACAACTAAGTACCCGATCCCTAGCCACCCTGCCACCCCCCAAATCTTGCATATTTAGATTACTATTAGTAGTAGTAATAGTAATATTAATAGTAGTAGTAGTAGTAGTATTCTTTGACGAGAGAGAGAGAGAGAGAGGAAACTTATCTGCTGACAGAGGAATTAAGCTGAATTCATTTAAATTTGTGTGCTGCTTTTCAAAAACGTTTGATCTTATTTTGTTTCGACTATTTGCATTATTGTGGCTTTTTTTCTGCTATTAAATTTTTTCGGTTTTCAAGCCTGAATTATTTCATTTTTTGGACTAATTTTAAGTTCTGTATGTGTTTCTGGAGTTAACTTCCTTCGTAACGGCAAAAGTTATATGACGAAGGGAACCTACGGCTTTACGTGGGACCTGAACCATCTAATGGTTTCTACATTATCTGAACGGAAAGGACGGTTACCCATGCAATTACAACCCAGTCTCAACGTCGCTTAACAGTATAGTGTTGGGACTGCAAAACTTGGGGTTAATTAATAATGATTTATGATAAAATTTTTGTAACCTAAGTGAAAAACATAAGTTAGTTTGATAGATAGATTATAAAGTTAGGAAATAGGCCTCAGATGAATTTGGAAAAGTGTACGTGACTTTTGACACGAAGCCATAAAAACAGGTTTCGTCGCGTTCTTATTTGTAATAGGGTCAACCAATCAGGCATAAATTTAGCAGTTATGTGATATAACGCCTTCCGTTTCGTCCAATCATGTATTCATAAAAAGTTTTAGTTTAGAAATAGCACTAAATATATACTGGTCAAAAAAAGAAACGCAATTAGCTTGCATATGGTGTAAAATTTAAGTTGTTAGTGGTATTATCACAGTTTCAAGATTATGGTTAAATGTTTGTTCAAATCTTTTAAAGCAACTTAGTGCATGTTTTTAAACCTGACTAATCCCGGCTAAGACGCCATTTTGTTACAAACAATAAACAGAGATTAAATTGAATGTATTCTTTATGAAGGCATGCATTTTTTCTTTGACTTCACAGAATACATACTGCCCGTTGAGAAAACCAAACTTTTTCCCGCGATTGAGGCATGCCACGACTCTCAGAGGTCAACAGAGGTCGTGCCTTGGGCATGTTGGATGCAGGCATGTCTGCTGTCCAAGTTGCACAACGAATGCATGTGCATCCCAGCACAATCTCTAGGCTTGTTAGACGGTACAATGCCACAGGAAGTGTTCAGGACCTGCCAAGACGTGGGCGACCTCGTGTGACGACCCAACGCCAGGATCGCCACATTGTACTGCAGCACCTGCGTCATCGGCAGCGGAATGCTCGTCAGACAGCCAGAGAGACACCTGGTATCCACAACAACAGAATTAGTGACCAGACCGTCAGAAACCGACTCCGTAATGCAGGACTCCGATCCCGCAGGCCTTACAGAGGTCCTTTTCTCACTGATGCAAGAAGGCAACGACGCCTGCAATGGGCCTATCAGCACCGTGACTGGACACAAAGAATGTGGAACCAAGTCCTCTTTTCTGACGAGTCTCGCTTCAGACTGTCCAATTCTGATGGCCGTGTCAGGGTATACAGACGACCAGGGGAGCGATACTCAGATGCTGCAGTAGTGGAGCATGACAGATGGGGAGGACCAAGTGTCATGGTTTGGGCAGGAATTGCCTTTGCTTCAAGAACTGAGCTGGTGGTTGTTGATGGCGCTCTGACTGCCCAGCGCTACAGGGATGAGATTCTTCACCCACATGTTCTTCCATTCATGAGGCAACATCCAGAATTGGTGCTCCTGCAACAGGACAATGCCAGACCTCATGCAGCCAGGATAGTGCAGGCGTACCTGCAAGGACAACAGGTGCAGACCTTACCATGGCCAGCCTTCAGCCCAGACATGTCACCGATAGAGCACGCATGGGATGAACTTGAACGGCGAGTTCGCAGACGTCAGCATCAGCCGCAGAACATCAGGGAACTGACCAATGCAATTATTGAAGAGTGGAGGGCCATCCCTGTTGCTTTCCTGCAGAGACTGTTGAGGTCGATGAGGGCCAGACTCCAAGCCTGCATTGTGGCTAGGGGTGGCCATACGCGTTATTGACTGTTTGTTATGTTAAAGAATCATTTACTATATACTGAGTCCTCATGTTTATTAATAAATCTCAAAAATTGCGTTTCTTTTTTTGACCAGTATATACATAATAATAGGATTTAATACGGTTAAATAGGCCAAATAAGTTAGTTACATAATATAAATAATCAAGAAACTGTAAAAACTACTAAAATAATGTACTAATGATTGTTTCTAAGTTTCAGGTTCAAAGATAAATGGACGAAAGATCATGTGCAAGGCGCGAGATGAACAATCAAAAACTTTCTTCTGAAGGGAGCCAGACAGAGCGCAGCGCAAAGGATTCGAACAGTCGAGGATTGAATCAGAGAGTGGAGTTGTTGTTGTTGTTGTTGTTGTTGTCACTAAGAGAGGGTCGCATACAGTCCAATTCAGGGTTGCCAGATTGGCTTTTTTAAAGCCAAATTCCATAAATTTGGCCTTTTTTCAACTTGCTTGGCTTTATAATATCAATTTGGCTGTTTTGGCTTTTTATTGGCTTTTTTCAACTTGCTTGGTTTTATAGTATCAGTTTGATTTTTGGGCTTTTTCCAGGATCTTTTTTTATTTTTGCCTTTATAATATTAGTTATACTGTTTAGCCTCTTTTAGCACGTGTTTTTTTCCTTGTACCAAACGTGTGTAGTGAATCTAGTCTTGTCCGTGGCGTTACATTCGAGATTCATACACGTTTGATACTTGTTCAAACGGAACGGATGCCGGGACGCGGGGCGCGGGCGGGAAAGCAGTCAACACTTAGCATCGGTGCGGATCGGTACTGTGCGTCGTGCGTGTGTAGGCGGTAAAACTTGGCTATCATTCGAGTGAACCAGTTTAGTTAAAGTTCTAGTTTATATACATTTTGTTTTTGTTCTACAACCATGTCATCAAAGAAGTGGAAGCTATCGTACGACAGCAGCCGTAAATACAATAGTAAGTGGGAAGAAACGTTTGTTGGGTGAAAAAGTCTGTTGATGGCTCAGATTCAGCTTATTGCAAACTTTGTCATTGCAATATTGCTCCACGAATGAGTAACCTCTCAAATCACGAAAAGTATATGGTGTCGAGGCTACTTGTTCTAATTTGGAGGACCTGGAGCTTTTCATGTAATGTGAGTATGTGATCTATACTTAAAATTATTTGGCTTTTTTTTGGCTTTTTTTCGTGCATAGTTTGGCTTATCACTTAGGTTTGCATCTGGCAACCCTGCAGGCTGAGTCCATCAGAAGTTCGTGTTTTTCCCTCCCTTGTTATCTTTATTTCAATTTCTCGATTCCAGCCCGTGGGAAATGGGGTATAGGCTATATTTAAGATAAACTTAAGTCAGTAAATTCATTTGATCCCCCCCCCCCGTCTAGGGCGCACGGAGAATGGAATTCTATCCGAGGCCCAAAGCTTCTCTTCATGTCACGGCCTAGGCCTATATCGTTTCTGTAGGCCTACTTGATTTTCGATGAAGGCTTCACCTGGTTTATTAATTGTATAACGTAAGTATAATTAGATCACCTGAAGATCAGGGCTCCCAGCTTTCTTTAGTTAGCTTTATAAAGCTAACTAACGAAAATATCAACTTAACCTAACCAATCGTCAAGGGCGCACAGTTGACCTAACGATTGGTTAGGTTAAGTCGTGATATTTTCGTTAGTAAACGAAGGCTGGGGGCCCTGATCTTCAGGTGATCCGTATAATTTAATCTGTGGATGAACACAAGATTAAAAGTAGAAAAACTTCGTTGTTTCATAATAACTGCGTAAATTTATATTAGTGTGTTTTTATAAACATTTTAACTTAAGGTAAATTCTGAAAATATAACGATAAACAATATTAGCTTACTTAATTGAAGTCAAGTTGAGAAACTAATTCGAAGAAAGGTATCACTGAACTGACGCTACCCCTTAAATTGTAACATCCGAATTTTGTAAATTAATATCGGTGAATAAACAAAGCGCATTCCTATCGTCATACCCAACCACGAGTGGAGCAACGGGGTGAAAGAATGAAGGATTCATTTTCATTCATGAGGGTCACCGGGGAAAGGGACGCCATCCCGGCAGAGAAACCTCGAACCCTTTAGCTGATCTACCAGAAGCGGTATTATTACAATGGTTACGACGTAGCTCTAATTTTGAATTGGTTCTTGAGCTAAATTCGGACTATTTTTCAAGGCTGTTTTCGAAGCTCTCCCTCATAAGCCATTTTGGCATATATTCTGGACTAAATGTGACGTAATTGTAAAAAAGTAACCTAAAATTTTAAACATATCTCAATGTATCAAATTTACTCTGTGTACTCTCAGGCCGGCCGCACACAGGATCATCTTGCGACTCACGACTGACGACTCGAGTTGCGTGTGATTTTACATTGACAGAATGGGAGCCTCGCACATTGCAGCGACAGCGACACGATTCCCAAATCGCGTTGCGATCGCTGCAGTGTGCGCGGGGCTCCCACTCTACCAATGTAAAATCACACGCGATTCGAATCGTCAGTCGTGAGTCGCAAGACGATCCTGTGTGCGGCCGGCCTTAGAATATGAAATCACTGCATCATCTTTGAATTTTCTTATAATTTCACTGTTTGAGAGTCTTTTCTCTCTCTGACTAATTAAAGTGTTGGTATTGTTGGTAAACATTAAGCAAAATCAAAAGCTCGCGAGTATTGGCAATTTTTACTGAAAGAGAAGAAATGAAAGATTAATATTTTAATCATTCTTCAGACTTTGAATAAATTTAAAATAGAATGCACATTCTATGTTTCGAATTTTTTGCTAAAGTTGTATTCAGTTATATTTTGCTCAAACTTAAGAATCTAAATCAAATTGAAGATTTACGCTGGAATTGAAATTAGAATCGAAAATTGTAACGGAAATTTGAAGCAAGATTTTATCGGAGTTAGATTTCGTAACAATGTTGAAATATTTTCTAGAATTTAGCGAATTGAAAGCCTTTGAAATTTTTTTATACCGTGAATTCCGTCCAATCACATTATATAAACATATACAAATTCGCTTAAAAGCCAACCATGTCTGAAGAGCGAGAGTTTCATGGTAGATAGGCGCTGACTGGTTGTTTTACCCTTTAAAACACTATTTAGAGCCTACTTTAAATGAACCTGAAGTAAAGTAATTTCCGAGAGACTTAACAATGATTTGATGATGTTATAACGTGTGATTTACCCACTCCCAAATTTGGGTTAATCATTCTGGTTCAATCATGCATGTTTTATCAGAGAAAAAGTTTAATATTTTTGTTTCAAAAGGTTTTTAAAATTGATATTTCAGAATAAAATTCTATTTTTTATTCAAAAGAATTAAAAATAGAATTTAATGTCCGTAATACTTTTTTAACTTTTGCAACTGAAAACTTTGTTCTAAATCCACCGAGAAAAATGTCGAAATTATTATGTTATAATTCCATTTTGGGCCACTAACCATCTGTTCCAATCTCGTTCATTCCCATTCCAGTCTAAGTCCAAGAATGAGAAATACTAAAGTAGCAAATCACGAAGGAGATAATCTTCAAACCGAATCATTTTCATTCCCGCTGTAGGATTTCCCACTTTATTATACTCGTTCCCAAATTAAGATAATTTTCCTAAATCTGCAATGTCCCTTTCGAGCATTCACACTTCTGGAGAGCGAATGGGAATGGAAATGACTAATTGGGAGGTAATTAATTCTAATACTCCTCAATATTGTCAGTTCTCATTAATGAGCCGTAATTACACATCCATATACTACAATCGTAAAAAACTATACAAGAACTGTACTCTAGGGTGTATCATGCTCATTGAAGCGTGAATTTCAAGATTGGCAGTATATATTCCTATGTAAAATTAAATTTTAGGAGAGGTTTGTTTTCTTGAACTTTTGCTAAAAATCAAGTTTAAGTGTTCAAATTTCCACTTTTTCGTCTTCTGGTTATGTACAGAACAGCTGTGCAGGACATATACTGTAGTACAAATGTAACAGACCGGTTTCTTACCAAACAAAACCATTGTAACAGCTGTTAGAAGCTACTAGAGTTTCACTGTGATAATTTTCTGTTTCAGATACAAAGCTTGGTGAAGATTGTGTAGCCACCATGGCTAAGCAAGGACGAAAGACCAGAAAAAGTTCTGGTTCAAAGCTCAGTGATCTGGTGGGTCCAGGCAAGCAGTTATTTCCTACAGAAGTTCTAACCTGGAGAGCTGTGTTTCAGAGAGTAATCCTCTTCCAGGAAGAGAAGCTGCTTCTGGATGATATGAAGAGAGCTCAGTACCCAATGCAAGATTTGGCTAAGGATTTCGCATCACTGGTACTGGCACAGTGGCCGCTTCCATCCTGATATTACAACTGAAGAGCACTATAGTGTTACCTGCGAACCTGAGGGGAAGTATCTCTTCCATTGTACACCAGAACAACCTGAAGGAAATGAGAAACCTGCACTGAAGATAGCTCAGGCTCTGTTTGAGTGAGATTAGTGCTCATGGTGCTAAGATACTATTGTGGTCCTTGGTGGTGACTCCATCAACACAAACACAGGACGTGATGGAGGAGCCACATCACTTAGAGAGACTGCTAGGTCACAAGCGCACTGGCTGATATGCCAGTTACATATTAATGAACTCAGCCTCAGGCACATGATCATCAAGCTTGATGGTCCCTACACGCACAAGTCTGGGTTCAGTGGCCCAATAGGAAAACTTTGGATAAGATCAATGACATACCTGTCAACTTTAGCTTCAAGGCTCTGCAGGAGAAGAAGATACAATTGAACTGCCAGAAGACATTGTACAGAACCTTAGCACTGACCAGAAGAACTGCTACCTACTGAGCAAAGCTCTCAAGACAGGAGATTTGAGCAAGGAAGTTGCTGGTCTGAAGTGTGGCCCACTGAATCAGTCACGCTGGCTGACTACAGGTGAGGCTCTGTTGATGCTGTGGATGAGGCAGCATGGTCTGAAGGGGGAGGTATTGAAGAAGCTGGAGGTGCTGCTGAAGTTCTGCCTGGACTTCTACTTCAAGATGTATTTTGAAATCAAGGTGAAGCACCACATGAGGTATGGACCTCACCATATTGTAACCGCTGTGGGACTGCTGAGAAGCCAGACCTCTGAAGTCAGGAACATAATGAGGAGGAGAGGGCATGGGGGATTGAGATGATCAAGAAGATCAGAGGTAAGTCTGAGTATGGAGACATGAGTCTGAGAACTTACAGAAACCTTAAACTGAATTTTGATGCCACTTCTCCAATTACTTGATTAATTGGGATAAGGAGAAACTGTATGAGCCACTCTTCACTTGTAAGATGTCAAGAGAAGTTGAGGAGCTTCTCAGTTCACACTCAAAGCTGTGAAAGAGCAGTCCAGGAAGTTTCAGCTGCAGCTCATGCAGTGTATTGGCAAAATAGAAGAGATGGTTTTGTTCGTGCTAGGACCGATTACAGAGAATTGTTGCCAGTTTTCAAGTCAAAGCAAGACATTATGAACATGTTTTAGATCTCTACAAGACCTGCTAGACTAATCAAGATGCTTTCAGAAGAAAAAATCTCAAAACATTCAGTTGACCAGCATATTATTACAAGCTGGGGTGGAGGAGGGACTTATATAAATATTAAAGAAGAATTGCAGTTGCAAAAAAAAGGTTGAACGTCACAGCAGCTTGCGGAAAGGTGGGGGCAGCTGCCATCACACTCAGTGATGCTGAAAAGAAAATAAATAAAAATTGATGGAGGCGTTTCTAAAAAAAAGAAAATGCAAGACCAAGAAAAAAGAACAGCCATTCCCATTCTCATGGGACATGGTATGGATCTGTAGTTATTTAAGAATTTCTCTCTTATTTCGCCTTTCAAACTATTATAAAGCAATTACGCTTATTACCTTACGGATCCATTGATACTGTTGACGGTCCTCGGATGTGTATCTAGTCAGAGTTTCATCAACACGTAAGTGTGAGTCTCAAATAACGTCTCTTGAAATTATTTCAGAAATGAGAAATTAAATTAGAATTGTTGCTTTTCGCGATCGATCGATGAATGGTTACAACTTCGGTCTCAAAATACGAAGGGTCTCGGGTTCGATACACCTTCAGTGAGTAGATCAGATGCTCTGTTTTTCCAATTTCATTCATTATCTCGGGGAAGGGGGGTCCATTTCCCATTATCAACGTAAGATAACGATAATTAAAATATGTTTACTGCGGAATTTTGTTTATGGAATAATGATCATCATTGAGGAAGATCAGAAACTGCCACAACGTTCAGGCCAACGAATTCGGCTCATTGCGCTAACTCCTGGATCATTATTATTATTAACCATCACCATCGGGAGTCGAACCACTGTACAGGGGCTGGCAGTTTATAGCATAACAACCCACATGATATAAAGCCTTAAATGGGTCCCCTGGGATCAAAGACGGGATCCCATTTATGGAAGCAAAACCAGTATGGAAAAAAAAATATATATATATATATGAGACTTATTTACAGGAATTAAATTGTAAAAAAAATATTTTTATATATTCTTTTAATTTTATATAAATCAGTTTTGGGAAATAGTCATAATAATTTCAATTGGGATGTTGCATACTTAAGTTAATAATTAAAGTGCAAGATTAAAGTTAATATACTGATAAGCTGTTGAACAGTGAAAAATATATATATATATATATATTTTTTTAATTGGGGTTGTTTAACCTCCTTCGCAACATCTACGGTCATATGACGGAGGGGACCTACAGCTTTACGTGGGATCCGAACCACGGGTCGCTACATAATCTGGGCGCAGAGGACGGTCTCCCATCCAACTACTACCCAGACCCAATGTCGCTTAACTTCGCTGATCGCCAGGAAGCGGTGTTACGACATCGGCCACGACGTAGCCCATATAGATATATATATATACATATATATATACACACACACACATATATATTATATATATATTAGACATGTGAAAATAATTTGCTTCAAATGTGTGCGAGAAGTTTCCATTTTTGCATGTATAACGAGCGCCCTTACAACTAAATCCGTTTCCATAGCAACGCTCTAATGCCTTCACAATTATTCGAAAGTCACAATTTCGTGTCGAAGACATTTTTTTTTAATTTATATACAGTTAAGATTTCTTCGCAATAAGAATACTATTTTTATTTATACACATTTGGTGCTCTTTTTATAATATATATATATTAATCAATAGGAATATAAAGACAAGAGATACGACTCTCAACATTTATTGGCCAAACGTTTCGGTCCACTCAGGGGCCATCTTCAGTGACTACATGAAAGCATTTAAAAACAATCAATCAAAAGTATAACTAAAGTAAATACAAATGTCGGAAAATTCACTATACAAAATAAAACCTAATACAACCCATTGCCATTCCCTCGTGCTGGTGGAAAAGTTCTTCATTAAAAAAGAAAATGGTATCTTGGACTGATAACTTTAAAAGTTTTGAAAACAATTGTTTGCTTAATCCCAAAATATCATTGGTGGAACCAATTTCCAAACAAAGAATTTATAATAATATTACAAGTTTCCAATACAGGTACATTGGTAAACAAAGACTGAACATCAAAGGAAGTCATAAAACAATCTTTGTGTCACCAAGTTGAGATTTAATCAACAAACTCTAAAGAATCTCGCAAAGTGAATTGACTACGTGTGAGAGGGTCTATGATTGGGACCAACAATTTTGCGAGGTTATAACTTGGGAATATTTATGGCTGCAAGAATGGGGCGAAGCGGAACTCCAGGTTTATGGGTCTTAGGTAGGCCATAAACAACCCCTTGGTTAGTACCTGAAGCAAAAAGCTTATCGTAATAGTTGATTAAAAGCCCACGACTTTTGAGAGAATGTAAAAAATTGATTCTGTCCTCCATAAATACTCCAAGTTATAACCTCGCAAAATTTTTGGTCCCAATCATAGACCCTCTCACAACTAGTCAATTCACTTTGCGAGATTCTTTGGAGTTTGTTGATTGTGTCACCAAGTTGAAATTTAAGGATTTTTTATGGCTTCCTTTGATGTTCAGTCTTTGTTTACCAATGTACCTGTATTAGAAACTTGTGATATTATTATAAATTCTTTGTTTGGTTCCACCAATGACATTTGGGAGTAAGCAAACAATTGTTTTTAAAACTTTTAAAGTTACCAGTCCAAGATACCATTTTCTTTTTTAATAAAGAACTTTTCCACCAGCACGAAGGAATGGCAATGGGTTCGCCCCCTTGGTCCGTCTTTTGCTAATAGTTTTCTTTGCTTTCACGAGGAAAAGTGGCTTAGGGGTTGTCCGCCTGATTTTAAACCTATTTTTATTTAAACGTTATGTAAACGATTGTTTTGTTATTTTTAAGCATAAAGATCATGCCCCTTTATTTTTAAATTACATTAATACTAAGCATCCTGATATTAAATTCTCTATGGAAGTAGAACAATACAATAGAATTTCGTTTCTTGATGTTACCGTAAATAAACATAGTACAGGCTTCTCAACTCAGGTATACAGAAAACCAACCACCACCCAACTAGGTACTCATTTTTTTAGCAATATCCCACTTAGTTTTAAGCTGGCTAGTACTAAAAGTCGTATTTTTAGAGCTTATCACTTCTGTTGAAGTTGGTCTTCATTTAATTTAGAAATGCAGTATCTTAAGAGATTTTTTAACTATAATTTTTATTGCATTTCGACTATTGAGACTTCAATTTCAAAATTTTTAAATAACTTATATTCGCCCAAAATAATTCAGTCCACGGTTCCGAAACAGAAGGTTTATCTTAAGCTTCCTTTTTTAGACCAACTAACTTTTCAACTTAAAGATGTCCACTCTATTTTGGACAGACACTTCCCTCAATGCGACTTCATATTATCATTCAATGCTAATTCTTTGTAATCTTTTTTTCGCCATAAAGATCACCTCCCCGTGCTTTTGAGATCCTTTGTTATTTGTCTATATACATGCGCGACCTGCCAAAGTCGCTATGTAGGGCAGACTGCCCTGCAGTTAAAACTTAGGATTTCGAAGCATTTGGGTTTTTCTTATCGAACTTCTTGCCCTCTTTCTACTCGTGAATCCTCCGCTGTCCGACATTATTCAGAGACCCATGACCACCCGTGCCCCCAGGACTCTTTTACGATTCTGTCGTCTGCTTTTAATTCTTTTGATCTCAAAATTTTAGAATCACTTTTTATGAAGAAGTTAAATCCAGAACTAAACGATAGCCTTTCCTCTATAAAATTACTCGCTTCCTAATCAACCAACTAACACCTTTTAAGTACAACGCAGTAACTTCTTTCTCCTTTCCTCTTTTCTCTCCAGTTGTTATTTGCAACTCTTACCATTCAGGTTTGTCCCTTTTTTAATTTTTTTTTTAATTTTAAATTTTTTTTTTAGTTTTTTGTTTTATTTTTAATGGGTTTTATTTTTATTGTTCTATTCTCTTACCATTCCAGATAATTTTTTTTAAGCTATTTTTTAACTATTTGCTTATTGTATTAGGTTTTATTTTGTATAGTGAATTTTCCGACATTTGCATTTACTTCAGTTATACTTTTGATTGTCTTTAGATGCTTTCATGTAGTCACTGAAGATGGCCCCTGAGTGGACCGAAACGTTTGGCCGATAAATGTTGAGAGTCGTATCTCTTGTCTTTATATTCCTATTGAGGATAAGGTTCCCGAAGAACACTTCTATCGTAATTGTGTGTGTATATATATTATAACTTTACGATTTCAATTTGTCGAACTTCCTCGCAAATAAACTTATTACGAGTATGAAGAGAATCTTTTGTATAAAGTTGATCGTTGTAAATAATTTAAATGCTTAGAATGTAATTAACTTGTAATTAACTTATAAGTAACTTAATAAATTTATTATTTTAACTTATAAATTTAGATAAACCTTTTAATTAATTACACAGCTCAACAACAAAATTTTTTTGTTTCGTTGCCAAGGAAATTCGTACGAATTTAGGGTATTTTGGGGTTGCTGAATTCCAAAATGAAAGTAGTTTTTCCGATTTGGCTCTAGTTCTTGAGATAATGAATACCCTCAATTAATAGGAAACGTAACCATAACGCGTGCATATGGGAAACTACCGGAACATTCTAGATGGTGAGACACGCGAATATTCTTACTGTTTACTCCGCGATCATTCTAGAATATTCCCCCTCCGTATATAAGTCATCGGCCACCCAACCAGTAGTTTGGTGGACCTTTTGTTGGCCTTTGGTTGACAGGGAAAAAATCATCCTCCCACCACTTCATATCAAGCTGGGACTAATGAAACAATTTGTTAAGGCCTTGGGCAAAGATGGCGATTGCTTCAAATACATTTGTAGATCGTTCCCTGGACTAAGTATGGAAAAACTAAAAGCTGGAATCTTTGATGGCCCTCAAATCCGTACACTTATCAAGGATTCTAATTTCACAAAATTTATGAATGGTGTTGAAGCTTCTGCCTGGTGCAGTTATGTCTCAGTTGTCAAGAACTTCTTGGGTAACCACAAAGCAGACAATTATGAAGAACTGGTGCAAAACATGCTCACAAACTTTGAAAAGTTGGTACTAATATGAGCATAAAGGTACACTTTCTCCATAGCCACTTACACAGATTTCCGGATATCTTGGTGATTTTAGCGAGGATCAAGGGGAGAGGTTTCATCAAGATATCAAGGTGATGGAGGAAAGGTATCAAGGCAGATGGGACAGACACATGATGGAGACTATGCTGGAACCCCCAACGTGATTGTCCTGATAACCCACATAAAAGAGAATCGTAACAAACAGAGATTTACTATACATTAATTGTAATTATGCGAATCAGCTTACTGTGTTTATCTGTTATTATACCGAATAAATGCCATTATGTATTTCATGTGTTTACTTTTGTATGATTTGAGACAATTTCAATGCGATTTGTAAGTAGGCTCCGCCTGAACATTAATTTTTTTGCATTTTTACGTGTTTCAATGGGGTACCAATTATCTCATAATTAGAGCGAATCTAGCAAAACCGATGTCATATTCGGAATCAGCACCACAAGTTACCCCAAAATCACTCTAATATGATTGGCAATAAAATGAGTGTTGACCAGTGTTATTTAAAAAGAAAAGTCCCTTTTCAATGACTATTGAATGAAGTGGTGTAGCATTTGTTTGCGTTTTATTCATTCTCCCTTTACGGAATGAATGAAACGAGTTTAATATAATAAAGAAGGAAACAGCAATAATGCAATTATCGCTTTATATCGAAGTAGTATTAATGCTTTAGGGGTGGTGGGGTGGGGATTTATAAGAAAAATTGGAGTGCAATTATTGCATAATTTTTAATATTATTACACTGAACAACAAATTTTTACTTTTATTCTGTCTCAACAACAAACAAAGCTGGTCTATATGAAGTCGATGCTGCTGATTTTGAAAATGTTTTCTATGAAATCTTAAAAAACATTATACGATTATTGTATATTGTATATATTAATATGTATAATATTGTACGTTGGATACAATTAATTAAATATTATACAAAATATTAACATCACATATACTATAAGAGTAGTAATACACGAGACGTAATAAGACAAACATCACATGTGGTCAGAGTTGCGAGATATTAAAATAAATGCACAGCTTTTACTACAAAAATTGAATATTTTTTCCAGAACAAAAAAATGGAAATTTCTCGAAAACTATACGTGATACGAAAATAATAAGACCATTTTTGTAATCTATAATCTATAATAATAAGACCATTTTCGTAATCTATAATAATAAGACCATTTTTGTAATCTATAATCTATAATAATGACATAAAACTTTTCCTGAGACAAAATTAATGTTGAACAGTGTTGTTATTATTATTATTTTGAAATTATTTTGAAATTATTTTGAAACGACGAGAATGCGTCTGCGCGAACTATTTATTACATTCTTGATTAATTTGGAGAGCAAATACAAATTGTATCTTAAGATTGGGTTTCAAAATCAAATATTTGGACCAAGAAATCGTCTGTCATTAATGAAGTGTCTGTGATGAAATTCATAGATATATGATACTAGAATGAACATTATTATTGTTTTTACAGGGATGGAAATTACACGAATTGCTTTTTTTTAATTGTTTTTTAAAATTTTTGTGGTTGTATATACAGGGTGAACCAAAAGTGTGGCCCCGTATGAAACGTATATTAATTCAGGGAATGTTGAAACCGCAGTCCGTGAAGTCGTTTACGTATGTCAATTCTTTTAGGCAGAAATTACTACTACAGACATAGTTACATTTTAATTGAGACGTTGGCACATTCCTTTAGAAAGTTCACATACTTTGGGGGAGGTGGTTACCTGTGGTTCATATGGTTACAAATCACAGCCACGCACCACTGAGTAACAAAGTAAACACTGGAAACGAATGTGCCAACGTCTCAACTAAATAGGATGCTACACAATGTCCATACCCAGCAACAAGTGGGGCGTTTAGGAAATGTCCTAAAACATGAATAAAACTTTTTCACTGGGGATGTTTGATGAATGTTAGAGAATATATATATATATATATATATATATATATATATATATATATATATATATGATACAACTCAGAATGGTTCCCTGAGAAACTTTTATGTTACACACAGACCATGTATGGAACAAGGAACTCTTTTGGGAAAATTAAATCCACTATAGTCCGAATAAGTAATGGTAAAGGACAAATACTATAGTGTTCCTTTTTCATAATGGAACCCCAACGTGGGCAACGGATCAGTAGCGAAGAGCCCAAAAATATAGTTTCCCTCACTAGCTATCTGCGAAGCAGATAGGACCCAGCTTTGGGACAAGATCTAGGGTTTAAAGCTTCACAGACCGCTACATTCAGAACCTCAATATATGCTAGAAACTTTTACTTATTCGGACTATAGTGGATTTAATTTTCCAGGAAGTTCCTTGTTCCATGCGTGGTGTGTGTGTAATATATATATATATATATATATATATATATATATATAATATATATATATATATATATATATATATGTGAAACTTAATCCTCCATTTTCAAAATAGAAATTTTGCATCAATACAGTTTAATCAAAAATAAGAGTATAAATATTTTGCGCGCGCAATTTCTGTATTTCTGATTTCTTGTTTCATACAGAATATATATATATATATTTATTTTCCCCGAGAAAGAGAATTCAAACAATTCGTTCATATACCATTTATTTTAAATATAAATAATCTACTCTACACACACACACACACACACACACACATATATATATATATATGCGCAGAAAAATCAGCGATGCAAATGAAGTGGAGGCCTTGCAGAGGGACACGAACAAAATATACAAATGGTCAGAAGACAACAATATGACATTTAACACCGCCGAGAAATTTCAGCTCTGGAGATATGGTAGAAATGAGGAACTTAAACAGACTGCACATTATGCTCCAGATAGACAAAAATTCAGAGAAGCACGAAAGCGATCGACTTGGGGGGGGGGGGGGGGGTAATAATGACCGATGATGCCAAATTCGAGACACAAAATCAGATAGCGATAAATAAAGCAAAAAGAGTCGCGGCGGGACAAGTACTAAGAACGTTCAAAAGGAGGGACAAGACAGTAATGATTCCCCTTTTGAGAACACTGATCATATCAAAACTTGAATACTGCTCAGTTTTGACGTCCCCATATAAAAAGGAAGAAATTAATAAACTAGAAGAAACGCAGACACATTTCACAGCCGAGAATGATGGCTGCAAAGAACTCAACTACTGGGAAAGACTACGTAAACTAAATCTGTACTCCCTGGAAAGAGGAGGGCTACGTCGTAGCCAATGTCGTAACACCGCTTCCCGTTGATCAGCGAAGTTAAGCGACATTGGGTCTGGGTAGTAGTTGGATGGGAGACCTTTCTCCACATCCAGATTATGTAGCAACCCGTGGTTCGGATCCCACGTAAAGCTGTAGGTCCCCTCCATGATATGACCTTAGATGTTGCGAAGGAGGTTAAACAAACCCAATAATTATTATGGAAAGAAGAAGAGAGAGGTATATTATAATCTACATATGGAAAATGATCGAAAAATTGGTACCAAAACCAATTGCCATCCAAACAACACTGGAAAATAGGAAAGGCAGAATGTGTAGTGTTCCCAAATTAGAAGCCCGACAAGGGACTCCTCAACTCTGAAGGAAAATAGCTTGGTCGTCAGGGAGCTAAGAATTTTCAACCAGCTTCCAAAGGACCTCAGAAACGTTACAGGGGTCAAAGTTGAAGTCTTCAAGAGAAGACTAGATGCCTGCATCAGGACGGTACCAGATGAGCCGGGTGTACCTGGCTATGTACAGTGGAGAGCGCAAGAGAGCAACTCGCTCCTCCACCAAGCCAGTACTAGATGTGGGGCCACCAGCTTGACCTTCGTGTGAAGAAAGACCGAGCACGGAACCCTAACAAGGTTAACAAGGTGTGTGTGTGTGTGTATATATATATATAATATAACCTTTGGTTTGCTTCCGCCATAATTATTCATTCCGACGAAAGTCAAGCTTTTCACTCCGCCTTAGACCTACAGTTTAACGTGGAATCCGAACCACGCCCCACCAGCAGCCCAGCGTCTTAATCACTAGGCTACCCAGGGTACCCATTTATCTACCAACCACTTTTTTTGCTGTGTGAAGGGTGAACAGCTGGATTTTGCTGCGCGCCGGCTGCCGTCACCGGTCTCGATCCCGAGGCCGATGGCTTCGTAATCAGCGACGCTGACCACAATGACCACTACACCACCGAGGTTCATGGATATATATGGATATATATATATATATATATATATATATATATATATATATATATACACACAGTGGCGATCATAAGTATTCGTACAGAGAAATATTTTATAGTCGTCCTTACTTTTTGTATCATGCATAGGATAGTTATGAAAAGTTTACCGTTCGTTTGAAAAATGTTAATAAAAAAATTAGTTCAACTTCAACATATAATGTAAAACATCAAAGAATTTGAGGAAAATACAAAAAAAAGTTAAAGTACAAAAGTTTTCATGCAGTTATTTATCAAATTATTTAATACTTTGTGTGTCCATCATAGAGTTGAAGAATTAACATTTTTTATCAGTAGTTGGCTGTTTATTGATTAGAGACTGTTGGTACTTCTGAATTCTACAATTTTCCTCGTGAACCTTCATCGAAGACGGATGACTATACGATTATACAAGCAATGGGGTCGTCGTGGTAAAGAGCTGTCTACAGATCTTGAGAGATCTGTTTTTGTTGCACACGAGTCTGGAAAGAATTATAGGAAGATAGGAGAAGAACTTAGAGTTCCATTGTACGGTCGTATATTGAGAAAGAACGGTCTGCATGGAAGAGTTGCACGAAGAAAACGTCTGCTATGAAAAGCGCACAAAAAAGCTCGTTTAAAGTACGTCAAGAATCATCAAAATGATGGATTTGCATTCTGGAAGAAAGTTCTCTGAACAAAAACCAAAACTGAATTATATTCGGGACCAACGAGCAACGGTATTTTTGGCAAAAACCAAATACTGTACTGCATTCGAGGTAAAAACACCCTTTCTACGATTAAACATGGTGATAGTAGTTTGCTTCTTTGGGGATGCTTTAGTGCTTCTGGTCTAGGAAAGCTCGTCATCATCAATGGAATCTTTAATTCGAAAAAATACCAGGAAATTTTAGATGATGATGTATTGCCTTCAGTTCGGGAGTTGCGAATGGGTCGCAATTGGATACTGCAACATGATAATAATCCAAAACATATAAGTCTTAAGAGCACCATGAAATGGCTTCAACCAAAGAATCTCAAGCTTCTCGAGTGGCCCATTCAAAGCCCAGATTTGAATTGAATAACTTTAATTGATAAAACAAATACAGTACTTTTATAATTTACAATGACAAATAACTTAAACTGGTCTATTTTTTCTTTTATTTAATTTGGCCCTTAAATTTATGGTTTGGTTTGAAAAAGGTGTCCAAAAGAAAAACCCTTCGAATCTGGATGAGTTGCAACAATTTTCTTTAGAAGAACGGACTAAAATTTCTACCGAGAGATATCGAAACCTCGTTGAAAAATACCAAAAAAGAATCACTGACATCATTCAAGCAAAAGGTGGACAGTGGACACACAAAATATTAAATAATTTGGTAAATAAATGTACGAAAACTTTTGCATTTTATTATTTTTTAAATTTTCCTCAAATTCTTTGCTGTTTTTTACATTATATGATGACGTCAAACTAATTATTTCATTTGTTAAATTTTTACAAATGAATGATAAACTTCTCATAACTATTCTATGCATATTTCAGTTATATTCCCCTTTACAAAAGATAAAGACGAATATAACTGAAATATTTATCTGTACGAATACTTATGAGCGCCTATATATATATATATATATATATATATATATATATATATATATACCCACACACACACAGAGTTTGTACTTCTTTAATTAATTTAAGCTTTGAAAAAGGAAAATATACTAAAAATAAATTGATTTCCCAATTTAAAGAAATCAGAAAATAGTAAATTCAATCTCCGAATTCCTCCCAAAAAGGGAGAGAATAAAATGCCAGTTGTACAAATACACTAATTAAATCGAGTCACTAAAAGAGGGTCACTTTTTCCACAACACAATTTAAGATCTTATTTGCAAATAATGATACTAAAGATTCAAAGAATACATTATTGCATTGGTGTGTGTGTAATATATATATATATATATATATATATATATATATATATATATATACAGGGTGTCCCATAAGTCCGGCATCATAGGAGAAATTCATATTTTTCTATTTCTACAAACCATAATTCATATTTTTCTCTCTCTGCAGGCCATAATGTCTGTGAGCAATGAAGAACGAATCCAGATAATTCTACTCATAGGAAATCGGAGTCAAAGAGAGGCTGCTGCTGAATTTAACAGACTGTATCCAGACACACAACTCTGTGTTATTGGCTCGCGGTCTGGATGCAGTCTGTTAAATTCAGCAGCGGCCTCTCTTTGACTCCGATTTCCTATGAGTAGAATTATCTAATTATCTGGATTCGTTCTTCCTTGCTCACAGACATTATGGCCTAAAGAAAGAGAAAAATATGAATTATGGTTTGTAGAAATAGAAAAATATGAATTTCTCCTATGATGCCGGACTTATGGGACACCCTGTATATATATGTGTGTATATATATATATATATATATGAAAATGTTTATTGGCAGACTATAGTCCATATGACAAATATTATTAATACAATGACAGTTCACATACTAAGGATAGAATTATATACAGTTGATTACAAATAATACAGTAATGTCGGAGTTAAGTGGAGCTACAGACAGACGTTTCTGTACCAAGAATTCCATAGCTTAGAGGATAAACGGCAGGACTCATGGATAGCTTGAATAATCGGGTTGGGTGATTTTTTAATTCGTTGCATTAGACTGTATTGAGCACGTCTTGTTACCTCCGGGAAGCTCGGGACATTGCGGGTAACAAACATTTGCGAAGCTGAGCATCTCGGGGGTAACTTATGTGAGAGTCTAAAAGACCTGTTGTACAGCAAATTTAGGGTTCTGCCAAAACTTTTTTTATAATTCACCCAGAGTTGCTCTCTGTACTGCAGACAGTACG
>JAJOZX010004016.1:0-42500 GCA_023014485.1 Bathynomus jamesi | reverse complement strand
CATCGGGAGAGTTGAAATACCAGTACAAGTTTTCAAACCAAATGAAAAATTCGCCAAAGTAAGAAAAAAAAATAAAAAATGTTCAAACTATTACAACAGCTTAATGTTAATTTCCACTACAAAATAAATTTATATTTTTATTGGCAATACAAAATTTACAAACGAAAAATTAAATATTTGATAAAAATTACATCGAAAGGCGAACGTTTGTTGACGTTTTAGTCATCAGTTTGTTGAGCATAGCCAGCTGGCTGCAACTGACATTCCAAGTCTTGTTCACTTGACACTGTGACTCCACATACATAAGGTATGTTTCATTAAATAATTATGATAAAGCATAAAGTGCTGGTGTTTATAACAATATCATGGACTACTTATACCAGTGTCCAGTAATTTTTGACAATGTGGTATCATAGTGATGTTTAAGTGTTTATAAATGATAATTAATGATAATTAATAATGATAATAATAATAATAATTAATTCTCTCTGCTTGTCTGGGTTGATAATCTGATAACTCAATGGGTATCTGGTTGGAAAAAGTTTGAGAACCACTTGTTTGAAGCTTTTCTGTTGTAATAAATTTTTTTTTTACTTCTTTATTTACTGGATATACTGTTAATTTTCATTTTGTCAGTGGTCTAGCTATTTGTGAGTAATGCTCATAGTTTTCTGCTTTTTGAGGAGTCGTGTTTGCACTTAACCCCCCCCCCCCCCCCCAAAAAAAAAAAAAATAATAACAATAACAATAATAACAGACAATTTGTTCAGTTAATGTATTTCAAGTCATAATAGTTCACAAAGAGGACATGTCATCAGCAAACAAAGGAAACTTCATGGAATTGGTAGAGTTGCTGTCAAATTATGATCCAGTTTTGAAAAAACATTTTGTAAGGATTAAGCTTTCTATTCCATCTGGGAGGAGAGTGGCTTCGTATTTATCTCCAAAGATTCAGAATGAGTTCATTTGCCTTTTGGGGAATTACGTCAAAGAGAAAATAGTGGCTGATATCAAGAAAGCAAAGTATTTTGAGATTCTTTTTGACAGCACTCCTGATGTGTCCCACACTGATCAAATACGTCCATATTGAATGTGACAAAGTTGAAGTAAAGGAATCATTCTTGGGCTTCTTTCCTATTGTCGGAAAGACTGCTGCTGAGCTCACAGGGGATATCCTGAGATATCTGGAGAGAGAGATGGACTGGACATAAACCTGTGCCGTGGTCAAGGATATGACAACGCTGCAACTATGACTGGGATTCATGGTGGTGTTCAGTCAAAGACCAGAGATATTAATCCCAAGGCTTTGTTTGTGCCTTGCGCAAATCATTCTCTGAACCTTTGCGGAGTGCACTCATTTGGAAGCTTTTCTTTGTGTGACTTTTTTTGAAACCTTGGAGAGAGAGTCTATTCCTTCTTTTCAGTCTCAACTCATCGATGGAAGTGCTGATGGAGAATGTAGGCATGACAGTCAAAAGACTTTCCCAGACAAGATGGAGTGCTCATTATGACGCTGTGAAACCAGTGAAGGCAAATTTTGAAAAGCTGACCTCAACCCTTGAAGTACTGTGCGATCCCAAAAAAATGTAGACACAAGAGGATCAGCTCAGATTTTGCTGTCTGCTGTATGTGATTTCTCTTTTTTGAGTTACCTTTCTTTCTGGTGTGAAGTCCTGGAAGAAATTAATCTCACACAAAAGTATTTGCAAACAGTTGGAATCAGCCTTGAAAAGTGCGTGAAGCTCCAAGCTCTAAAACTGTTTCTTGAAGATCAGCGCAATGAAATTGTGGAGAGGGCCATTCATTATGCAACTACAAAGTGTGAGGAAATGGACATTTCTATGGAGAGAAGAGGGAGAGTAAAGCTCCGAAAAAGGGTGCCAGGAGAGATGGCAAAGGATGCTGGTCTCACATTGCCAGAGGAAGTAAAAAGGGCTATGTTTGAATGTCTTGATCGCTTTCATCAAGAATTGGAGATTCGTTCTAAGGCGATGGATCAAATTTTGTCAATCTTCGCTGTTATTCAGCCAAACACTTTGGTTGTTGCAACAGAAGAACAACTTCGGAAGTATATTCCAAATTTGACTCAGATTTTCGATGAATTCTCTGATGAAGATATCAGTGTGGAAATTGGACGACTTCGGAGGCATTTGGAAGCTGCCAAAATCAGCGTTGAAGAGGCAAAGAAATGGACAGCATTGCAGTTTCTGGAGTTTATTGTGAAATGGGATTTTTGTGAATCTTTGCCAAGCTTGTCACTGTGTTTGAGATTCTTTTTGACTGTCTGTGTGTCTATTGCTTCCTGTGAAAGAAGTTTTTCCAAATTGAAATTGATAAAAAATTTATTTCGCTCGACCATGAGTCAGACAAGACTGACAAATCTGGCTTTACTTTCAATTGAACATGAATATGCAAAGAAGGTGAATTTTGATGAGGTCATTGATCAATTTGCAGAAATTAAGGGTCGAAAGCAGAGACTGTGAATCCTCTTTATTTACCTTTGAAGAATAGGCTGAGCGTTGAGACTGGATTTCCTGTTTTTTTGTATAAAATAAAATGCAGTATTACCTGTTCACTGAATTTTTAATGTCCTGCATTTTTCTTATTTCCAATTTGCTTATGACAGTACTGTACTGTTTGAAAATCTACTTGCAAACATAATATATTTTTCTGTGTGTTTAAATTTTAAAATTATTTATGGGGGGTGCCAAAGGAAGGATCCGCCACGGGTGCCAAATACTTTAGGTACGCCCCTGCTATTCTCATTCTTATTATTTAACACAGAAAGGTTTTACACATTTTTTAGATGTTTGATTTCTCTGCTTCGTTTTAACTTTGGCTTCATTAGATGTGGAACACACACACACACACACACGGAGTGCGCATATCCACATAAACGAGGTACCGACTTTTTAAAATTCATATACCTAAAAAACTAATTAATCAAACCTAATTTAATTTAACCTAACCTAGCCTAACCTTAGTACCATCGAACTGAGAAGGACGTAATGAGTGTTTGGGACGCAACTGAGGGCTCGAAGGGTGTTTTCAGTTGAGTCATTAAATAGTGAGGTACTCGCTGATCTAGCCTAACCTACTCTAACTAAACTTTAACAAACCTAACTTAGCGTAACCTAATCTAACCTATCTTTTTTCCGACAATAACATTTTTTTAATATCCTGAGGTACCAAAAGTGTTACTTCACAAAAATATTACCCCACTACATCCTTCAGTTATCACACACACGACTTCAATTATGCCTCGTTGCCTACGCACCCTCTCTCTAATAAACCCAACAGTCACAAGTTCTACATATGTACTTTTTATCCTACAGTTAGATAGTCGTTTATACATACTCTAAGATTCTACTATAGCGTTGCTATTCTCGCTATAAAGAAAGTACACTCACGCAGTGACGCATCCAGCTACCCTATTCTTAATTTTTTTTAAGCCTGTAATTTAAATCTGTAATTTTCGTACGAAATACATAATTTCAAGACAAAAAGACTTTTATCAAATATTTTTGCCATTAAAAGAGTTAAACAATTTCTCGCCAACTCTGAACAAGACGAAATATACTTATTTTAATGCAACAGAGCGCAAATGATGATTCTTAAGAGTTCATTGATGAAGAAAGAATTTGGAGGAGGAGTGTTATGAATGAGCGAGAAAGTGTACAAGATTCGTATAAAAGACAAAAATTTTAACATGGAAGAAACGTGGAAAAAAAAACATGGAAATGTTTCAAAAGTATCCGCAAATCTTTACACATTATCTAACTTTACTAAAAACCATAAAAAACCAAGTAAAACTCCACGTGACGATATAACTCTCAGCTTTTCATCATCCTATCTAAACTACAGTAAGGTCGGCAGCACGCAAGATTGCCTCGCTACTCACGACTGACGACTTGGATCGTGACGACTCGAGTCGATTCCCAGAATCGCGTCGCGGTCACCGCAGTATGCCGGGCTCTCATTCTGTCAATCTAAAATCACGAGCGACTCGAGTCGTCAGTTATGAGACGATCCTGCGTGCGGCCGGCCAAAGAGTCGTAATCATTAACACACATCCGACATACTAAAAGGCAAAACGGTCACGTGGAAACAAAAATATTCAACTCTCTCAATCTTCCACGGTTTTTCTTTTTACCGTATACGATGATTATTTTTTCGAATTTCATCCGCGTTAGGATTTTAATATTAAGAAAAAAACTCTCAGTCAAATAGGTCGTTCTTTATGCTTCCTCAGACTTTATACACCCTCTGATTTGTTTTAGGTTAGATGAAGATAGTTAACCTAGCGTAATTTACTTTAAAAAAAAAAAAGTAGGTCGTACAAGAAAATATGACATTTTCAAAGTTCGACCTAATTGGTACAAAAAAGGTGGTTTACTACTGACACTAATATATATATATATATATATATATGTGTGTGTGTGTGTGTGTTTATGCAAGTGTTTAATTTCACTTGTATGAAATAGCGCGGAGTGAATTTTTTAATTTAAATTTGAGTGAAGAATTAAACAAATAAAGCTTCATTTACCAGCCTCCAGTTTTTACTGTAATAATAGAATTACTCTCATATATTTCATTTTCGATTGGTACAAACAAATTTAACATGCATACATATATACATAATTTAAATTCAGTTCAAATAATCATTTAAAATTATGATTTTCACTCTAAATATTTTGGACATCTCTCACACACACACCACACACACACACACACACACACACACACCACACACATCAATCAATCAATTAAAAATTAACATTTATAGGCTAAGAAATAAGGTATAATTTTGTTCATGAATATACCATTAATAATAACTGTGTGTGTGTGTGTGTGTGTGTGTGTGTGTGTGTGTGTGTGTGTGTGTGGATGCCAAAATTCTGAAGCCTTTCAATTTTTCATAATAGTTGGAAAATTCTGAAAAAAAGGACAATCTTAATGCCCCCAACACCTACCCTCTACCGCAACTCTGTGGAAGTAATATAGCAAAGCTGGAGCAACAGCACCCAAGATACCATCAATAAAAAGATAGAATCATTGCCACGAGGAGTGACTACTGTGTGGTGGATTTCTGGGCCACCACGATACCAGTATTTTTTTTCAGGGCAACCCAAATGACAAGATAAGTCCCAGGCCAGGCCTTTAGGTTCGAATCCTTGCAGGGACGACCAAATGACAAAAAAGGTAATCTTTTCCTGTCCTCAGCCTATCACTAGAAAACTATAGTTAATAAAAAACCTTAAACCCATTTGTTAAAATATTAACAATTTAGTTTTTAATCAACTTTATATTTATTTATTTATTTATTTTTATAAATAAATAAATATTTTTAATCACTCTTCAAATTCTAAGGTTAGTGGAGTTACAGTCTTAAGGTATTTATCAAATTAACATAACGGATGTTCTCTTACTTTCAAGGTGGATGGTGCATCATAACTTACAATACAATGGGTATATATTCAGTTTACGTTCACTTTAGTTGTTTCATCAATATTCTTCTCTCGACGGATAATAAGTTAATAACTAATTGACAATAGATGAATTCAATTTCTTCTTGGGTTTGGTTCTCTCTCTTTCTACTTAAATTACTCTCTTAATTCTTGTAACTACTGTTACTGGGTCCAGGAAATAATACTAATTTTGTTTATTACAAAACACCTTTATTCTTACAGTTTCTTCTTTAATTTCTTAAGTTCAGACTTAATGGACAAACTACACTTTACTTATCTTCGTTCCAGGACAGGGGAAAGAATTAAACTCTTGTTCCCCTATGAAATCAGAGAGAGAGAGAGAGTTACAAGGAAAAGAAGTACCTCAAAAGGCCTTGCGGCCCATACCGAGGAGGTACCAATGGCAATGGGAGCCAGGGAAAATTTTGTAAAAGTTTATTTTTCTTTCAACTATCCTAGCAGTAGTAGAAAACTGGATAGAAAAGTAGAAGGCTCTCTCCCCACCCTCCGCTCCTCCCTGCCAGAGGCAGGTACGGAAAAAGGTTGAAGAAAATACCTTGACCCTGGAAAAGTAGCCAAGGAAATTTTACAGGAAAGTGGAGAATATATAAATAGCTCTATATTTAGCTTGCTCACAGAGACACCGAGCAAGCGAACTCCTGCAGAGTTTTCTGAGGTTTTAATCTTAAACTATGAGTGTGTTCAGTACTTTGTCTAGCCTATTTTTAAACAGATTTACACTTTGACTGGAAACAACCTCTGAGGGAAGTTGGTTCCAGATATTAACTATTTTATAGGAAAAGAAATTTCCGCAGACTGAGGTCCTAAATGTCTTTACACACTCAAATAGTGTGCAAGATTTCGTCTACCCTTTTCTTGAACTGATCCACAGAGAGAGAGAGAGAGAGAGAGAGAGAGAGAGAGAGAGAGAGAGAGAGAGAGAGAGAGAGAGAGAGAGAGAGAGAGATCATGGCCAAGTAGACATTCTGGCGAACAATGGGGAGAAGGGATCCTGTCCCCAAGATTATTTTTAGCCCAACATAGTTAGAGGGTATTGAAGCTCAAAATTAATATTGGATCTTTCTACAATATAATATATAGTTTTACTTTGGCCTCTGAAAAATCTTTCCTTCCCACCACTACTCGTTGGTCTATCGATCCTTCTTTATCATAAATTAACTATCTGGCCAATACTCAAACCTTTGAAACCAGCTGAAATCCCCCCCAAAAAATAAAATACTTAGTAATTACCTATCTAACCCTCCATCTTTTGCCTAATCTAATACATACTGGTATTTAAATAAAGACAATTAATAAAATAAAGACAATTAATAAAATAAAGACAATTAATAAAATAAAGACAATTAATAAAATAAAGACAATTAATAAAATAAAGACAATTAATAAAATAAAGACAATTAATAAAATAAAGACAATTAATAAAATAAAGACAATTAATAAAATAAAGACAATTAATAAAATAAAGACAATAATAAATAACCACACTTACCCTACCATACCTAATTATCATTTGACAAGAATGTCCCTAAAATGAAAGTATCTGGTTGAGATGGAAAGGCCAATCCAAAAACATATGGACACTTTACAAATCCCCCACGACTGTATCAGCTGCAAAGGGGAAACATAAAAAATGTGAAATACGTAATAATAATAATAAAAATAAATTATTATTATTATTATTTTATTATTTAATTTTGTTTTTAAAATATGATTTATTAAAGATTCATCGCATTTTTAGTTATTTCCAGTTGAAATTAAAAAAATTCGAAGTGTAATCATAATTTGGGCAACCAAAAAAAAAAAATAATATATATATATATATATATATATATATATATACAGGGCGTCCCAAAAAAATGTATACACACTTTAAATAATTATAAAGGCAGTGTTTATTAAAATACATTTCATTTTCAAAATGTAATAGAATCTACAGACATTATTTAATTGTTTTGTCAACGCCTGTTTTCAAACTGACGTCCGTTCTGGTCCAGGCACTGCTGATAACGCGAAGCAATGGAATCGCAAACATCACGAAACATTTCGTTTGGTATTTGTGTGCATTCTCGTTCAATGGCTGCTCTCAATTCAGCGACTGTTGCAGGTTTTATAGCGTAGACTTTGTCTTTTAAGTATCCCCATAAAAAAAAGTCTAGTGGTGTGAGGTCTGGTGAACGCCGAGGGTATTCTACGAAACCCCTTCGTCCAATCCACATCCACATCGTGCCAAGTACCACTCGCAATACTCCACTCTTCGGTCCGGATCATCATCTTCATTAATAGCATGGACTAATCTTGGAATGTAACTTTTCCATTGACAGCGCTTCAAAATGCGTTGGACAGACGATTCTGAAATTCCTACCTCACGACTCGCTTGCCGCACAGATTTTCTTGGACTTTGGTGATACGTTTCCAGTACTCTTTCTTGCTTTGTGGGGCTTGTCGTCCGTGGTCTTCCGGAACGCTTCTTGTGGACATTCTGAAACAGTTCCATCGGCTTCAAACTTATCTCTAATTCGAGTGATGGTAAGTCGCGTTGGTGGATCTGTTTGAAACTCCCTCCTAAACTGTCTTTGCACTTCAACTGCGTTTTCACACTTCCAGTAGCATTTTAGAATGAATTTCCTTTGTTCAAAGCTTAGTCTGACTGCCATTATTAATTCTAATGGGTTTAACTTGGAAAGAAAGAAACATCAATTGAGCTATCAGCTGTTAAAGTGTGTATACATTTTTTTGGGACGCCCTGTATATATATATATATAAGGTACAATCACCGTACTGTATAAATAATATTAAAATCCCTTAGGTAAAGAAAAAAGTTAAAAATGACCTGAGCCTTTCGAAGGAGAACACCTCCTTATTCTGGGTCAGACTTAAAACTAATAAAATTTCTTTTCAAAAAGCTTCAGGGAGCTTTTTGAGAAGACATTCCTCCATCAAATTTTAGATCCTTCGTTAGTTTGGTAGATGATGTATTTGCTATGATTCCTAATAAAACTGACGCTGACGTGTTTTTAACGAGTTTAAACAGTATTTTACCTTCAATACGATTCTCAAATATCTTTCCTTAATGTTCGCTTCATTTGATCATCATGAAATAGACCGGTTTTTACACTCATTTAAATTCATTCATCCTTTGGTTTTCATCACATTTTTCCTCTACAAAGAAAGGCATGTTAATGAGTACGCTTTTAAGAGCTTTAAAAATATGTAGTTCTTGAGTTTTAGACGTTGAAATTAAATAT
Organism: Bathynomus jamesi; assembly: GCA_023014485.1. Taxonomy (NCBI): domain Eukaryota; kingdom Metazoa; phylum Arthropoda; class Malacostraca; order Isopoda; family Cirolanidae; genus Bathynomus; species Bathynomus jamesi. The sequence continues at coordinate 33,766 of JAJOZX010004016.1, read as the reverse complement.
CTGATTGACTTTTTCCATTTCGATTACCCAACGTATTTTATTCTTAACCCAATAGTGCCCATTGGTAGAATTTCCTACCGCCAAAATTGTTTGTCATTATTACATCACTTTTTCTCATATTCACGTGATCTTCGGTATGAGTCATTGGTATGACGCAATCTAAAAGACTGTAGAAGTAATATGATGACTCTGAAAGATTGCGTCATATCAATGACTCATACCGAAGATCACGTGAATACAAGAAAAAGTGATGCCCCAATGGCCACAAATGGATTAATTTTCCTTAACACTGCAAAGAAAAAATTCTACGGCATTAAACATAAGACTAAATTCGAAACCAAAAACATACAGACTTTACTTTCAATCGCAAAACATTAAGAACCAATCTCGAAAGTGCCTTCCTCCTCCAAGAATCTTTTACGAAAAACTAAATTCCAAGACAGATAATAACAGCGGAGTATATAAAATAAAATGTCGTGATTTGTAATAGGTTTTATATTGGGAAAGTTATAATTTTTAAAAGAAGGAAATATTAATATGAATATAATCTAAGAAACGGTGGGTAGTTCTCCCCCTTTTATTCCTCGTGTAGAGTTGAATGTATAATCACGGATTAGATTTAAGGAATTCGTTTGTTCTTTTAAATGTAATTGTTTTTGAAGAGAACGAGGAAATTAACACAATCTTTTCTTATAAAAAAAATAATGAAAACTTTATCGATAAAGTATCTTTTGACTTAACCAACATTTTTCTTAATGACCCTTATTTTTTCATAGATTTCTTAACACCTGTCAAGAACCAACTACGTAGCTCGCGCATGCGCCTCTAGTCATCTATTCGTCTCCTTTACATTTTATAGTACAGTAATTAGTTTTAAGTCTGACCCAGAAGATGGAGGAGCCCCGAGGAGGTTCTCCTTCGAAAGGCTTGGGTCAGGGTTTCCCAATCTTTCGTAGTCACGGACCCTTTTCTAAACCCTGGTAACTTCCGCTGAGCCCCTCTTTATCCATAGCGCTAATCTGCTTAACTTCTAATATAGGAGAAAAATTACAAATCGCAAAAATTAGTGTACGACTCTACTACTTATCGTCACAAGCAGAGCTGGGCATTTGCGGCATATTTTGCGGTACTGCGGTACTACCAAACTACCAAACCGGCACCAAACGGTACGCGGAAATTTGAATGCGGTAGCGGTACTGCGGTACTTTCAGCGATCCTTTGCGGTACTGCGTTATGCGGTTCCGGTTTGCGGTTTGCTCACAAAATGAGATTTTACAGTAAAAACTACGAGCGTAAAAAATATGACGCAAATGTTAAACAAAATGTTAAAAGTTAAATGAAATGTCTGACAAAATGTTAATACGAAAATGTTGAAAATGTGCATTCTAGAAAAGAACTTGGACACCCCAACTAAATAATATTTAGAATTAGTTGGAATTACGCGAATCATTATTTTTGTTAGATACCACCGTGGACTCCTCGGATATGACCGCGAACCACAGTTTGGGAAACCCTGGCTGGCTTAGGTAATTTTAAACTTTTATTTCTTTTATCCTGGGGATTTGAATATATATAATATATATATATATATATATATAACCGAATAAGAAAAGATGTTGAAAGAAGCTATTTTCTTTTACGGCTATGCATATACGAAATGTTATAGGCGAGAGTTATTGTCATATATGTACAGGCAGAGAATTACAAGTCCAAAGAGCCGCAGTTATAGGTAGTTTTTCTCGTGGAAGCTGGAATAGAATTTTAGTGAAAGAAGATGTTGAAAATCCTTAGAATTTACGGCAAAGGAAACCTCACTGAGATTTCTTCGTGTTTGTTCATCTGTGAATTTCCGTCTATCAACGTGATTTTTTTTAAACAGTAAAAATATTACACTTAATTAACTGAACTTTAGTTTGGTGCAGATTATTTGATCAAATAATTTATTTTCTGTAGTTATTATTAAAATTATTGATCCTATTACCATTTATTTTACTGCGGCAATTTACGTGCAGGACGGCTATGTTGTGGCTACGTCACAACACCCATCCTCGTTGGATCAGCGAAGTTAAGCGATGTTGAATCTGTTCAGTAGTTGGATGGGAGGGCCGTTCCCCACGTTCAGATGCTGTAATGACCCTTAGATGGTTCAGACCCCACATAAAGCAGTTATGTACGGAAGAGGTTAAACCATCCTCTAAACATTATTTATCATCATGTATGAAATAAAAACTAACCTTTTGACGAGGTTACTCCCAGAACCAGTATAAATTAAATAAAATTTTCCCTACATCGTTTATTTTCATTGGACACCGATTTTGTTTTCAGAATTGAAAAAGCATCTTCGATAAGTAAGGAAATTAGTGTGTGTGTGTATATGTGTGTGTGTATATATATAGCGAGTGTTCATAAAAATGCATTACAAGCAGAACTAGAAAACATGTCAAGACAGGTGAACCAGCCGATTTTGAGTAGGTTTCAATCACACACACACACACACTGCATACAGTAGAGTCTCAAAACCTGATATATCAGGTCATCCCATAAGTAATTTCGTTTTTTAGATCGGAATTTGAAGGACAAAAAAAACTCAACTGAAACTTTTTAATCTAGTATATATTTTCCATCGGAATCAATGACACTCTGCCAACGTCCTACAAGCTTTCCAATGCCATGTTTATAAAATTCAGGCGGTTTGAGGCAAAAAACGTACAAAGACTGGTGTGCGGGTCATCTAAAGAAGTATACTGTTTCTCGCCGAGATAGTTTTGCAGACTCCTGAAGAGATGATAATCTGAAGGCGCAAGGTCTGGAGAATATGGAGGATGTGGAAGTTTTTCCCACCCAAGCTCCTCAACTTTTGCTGAAGTGATCAGAGCGGTATGAGGACGTATTTTGTCGTGGTGGAACACGATTCCTTTCCGATTAACCAAAGAAGGTCTCTTTTCTTTTAGTGCAGTTTTTCAATCGATCCAGTTGTTGACAGTAGACTTGAGCGGTGATTGTTTGGTTGTGTGGTAAGGTTTCAAAGTGTATTACACCACCTTTATCCCACCAAACACTAAGCAACACCTTCCGAGGGTGAAGATTTGGTTTTGGCTGTGGTGTCGCTGGTTCTCCGGCACAAACCCACTGTCGACGGCGCTTAACATTCTGGTACAGTATCCACTTCTCATCACCAGTCACTAAACGGTGCAAAAACGGATCTTGGAGTTCACGGGAATGAAGAGATGTGCTAATGTTTACCCGCCCCTCGGATTGTCGACCGACAATTCATGTGGCACCCATTTTCCTAACTTAGGCACTTTCCCGAGTTGTTGCAAATGTCGATGGATGGTGGACGGGGATGAATTGAGTTTCTGGGCCAATTCTTCGACAGTTGTTGAACAGTCTTCTTCAAGTGCGGCTAACAGCAGGTCATCATCAAACTCAGCAAGGCGTCCAGAGCGTGCTGCATCTGTCAAACAGCAGTCACCATTCCTAAACTTTTGAAACCATCTTTGACATTTCCTCACATGCAGAATATCGTTGCCATAAACGTCCTGAATGTTTCGCGTTGCTTCAGTAGCACTATTCCCTTTTTGAACTCGTAAAGCATTATATGCCTGATATGTTCTTCTGATACCGCCATGTTTATGAGGGGTTCACATAAAGCAAAACACGCGTCTTCACTGGTCAAGGTCTGTAAAGTATGTAGCGAAACACGATAGATCTCCTCTTAGATATAACCTTCGGAAAAATTATGCTTAAACCGAGTAGGACTAGTTTAAACTTAATCTATCGTAAAAAACGACATTACTTATGGGATGACCTGATAGTAACTGAGTTAAATGTGAAAATTGAAAGCACTTCCCTCCTGAACATTTTAACATTAAAAAAAATAAGTTAAAAAATGCGATCTGCTCTCAAAAACCAAGTCAACAAATACGAGACAAAAAAGCTTTCGAAGCTAAAATAACGTCACTAATTTTCTTCAAAATTCGAACACAAGTTATACAGGGCGTCCCATAAGTCCCTTTTACCCCTGAAAATTTTCCTACTGGAATAGGGTGAGGGTAAAGGGATAAAGGGGATAAAGGAACTTATAGAACACACTGTAACATCAATAACACTTTTATTAAATGAAACCTTAGAATGGTATTTTTTTTTTAGAATTCACAACACAAATAAAATTCTGAGTCTCAAAATATGAGATACAAAATTTAAATGAGGGGGGGAGGGGGGGTAATTTTTTATTTTTAATATAATTTAAAAAGCAGTTCTGTATTGCATGACCTCGCAGAAAATGCTAAAACTACGATAGTAAATCAAATATTTAATGCACTTACGAAAGTTTACGGCACTAAAGACGTAAAGCCCATAACGAATAGTTCGCCTCGATTTTCCGTATGGACTCGAGAAAATTGTTCTTAATAATGTATATAATCAAAGTAGTTTCCTTCCTTCCTTAAAGTGGGACTTTTTTTGTATTTATTTATTAGAAGAAAATGGGGTTATTTGACAAGTCTTTACAGTTAATACAAAACATACAGATTATTTACACTAAAATTAAATACAAATGAGATGGAGTTAACGAAAGACCCTGTACGAGATAACACGAAAACCTGCCTGGACATACTGTATAATCGGAGATCACGTATATTTAAATCTAACATATGAACTTCAGCTAAGTTTGCACGGTTCTTTTTTGAGGAGGTATATTATATAAAATCTACAGGGTGACCCATAAGTTCCAATCCGTTATAATTAAAGCGAAAAAACAAAAATTCAAACAAAGTAAAAAGTTTGAATATAATCAATAAATATTTCTAAACTTATTTTAAAGCGCAAAATATAAGAATCTCGACAAATATGCTTTCCTTAGTAATCGATTACGTCAACGCGAGCTCCGCTAGATTGATATATACACGAGTATATATATAATTAAAAATAATATTGACATTGTACAGACATTAATATTCAATACTTTGATCTTAAACAAAGATTTTACGACTACGGGAATAAAATTAATTATGTTAATCGTCATTAGTGTGTAGAATGGAGGAGACTGTGGAAGAAAACTGGAATAGAAATAGATGAGAGAGAATAGAAATACTGTATTACGGTTTGTATGAATTCATGAATTTATTTTCCATTTTCTTCTGGAAATGTTTTTGCGTGTTAGATTCGTTTCTCTCTTCATCGAAGTTTTCCCAAAGGTTAGGTCAGTGAAGCCATTGAGCATGGGCCGCCACACAGGATCGTCTTGCGACTCACTGCAGCGACCACGACGCGATTCTGCGAATCGCGTCGCGGATGCTGCAGAGTAGTATAGCCGAAAAAGGGGAGAGTGCAGGAATGTTGCAGGTTATTATGTAATGTTGCAAAGGGGGTGGGGATAGCCGCAAAAGGGGAGAGTGCAGGAATGTTGCAGTTATTATGTAATGTTGCAAAGGGGGTGGGGGTTTGCAAAGGGGGGTGGGGGAAAGGGGGTGGGGGGAAACTTGGAGGCGGCGTTATCCCCCAAGAGAAAGGAGGAAGGGAGGAGAGAAAGGAGGAGAGGTGTTACCTGGCAGGAGCCAGTGCACACTAAGACTTCCAGCCGGCTGGCGTTGTTTTATAGGCTCCTAATCAGCCAGAATCAGCCAGCTGGCTGAGCCAAGGGGGGAGAGACGCCTGAAGGAGAGAGAGAGACAGCTGAAGGAGAGAGAGCTGAAGAAGAGAGAGATGCCTGTAGGAGAGTGAGAGAGAGAGATGCCTGTAGGAGGGAGAGACGCCTGAAGAAGAGAGAGATGCCTGTAGGAGGGAGAGACGCCTGAAGGAGAGAGGATAGGTACACATGCAGGAGTACACATGCTGGAGGTACACACATACGTATACATGCAGGAGTACACATGCAGTAGGTACACATGCTGGAGGTACACACATACGCACACATGCAGGAGTACACATGCAGTACACATGCTGGAGGCAAACATGCAGGAGAGAGAGACATCTGAAGGAGGAAGATACATGCAGGAGAGAGAGAGAGAGAGAGAGAGAGACACCTGAAGGACAGAGTGGAGTTCTCCCCCAATTTATTTTCGTTTCCCTAACCTAAGAGGCCACTATGGGGTTTACCAAAGGGCCTGAAATAGAAGGAGCAGAGCTCCTTACTCGGCCGGAGCCGAGGGGGGAATGGTTCTTCACCAGCTTCGCGATCTTTTATAATCCTCTATTCTGGCTGAGTTGCCAGATAGCGCAAGGTATTCCAGATAGCGCCATGTGTCCCATTAATCGTGTAACACATATATGACGATAGTTATTCCAATTAAATTCTGTTTAAATACACCTTTATTAATTGCATACCTTTCCAGTTTTTTTTTGCAATGATCGGATTGCTAGATATATATTATTATGCTATATATATATATATATATATTTTTATAACATTTAATTTAGTTTAGAAGCAAATTAACATTAAATCCATTGAACTTAAAGAAACAAATAACATAGTTTACCTTCGAAAACGCCATAATAGAAAATAATTAATTTTACGGGTAACTATTTCGACATAAGTTTACTTTTATTATAAATATTTAAGTCACGAATAACAGTGGGAAAAACGTACACACAATATATATATATATATATATATATATATATATGCTACACACAGACCGTGCATGGAACAAGAACTCTTCTGGGATAATTAAATCCACTATAGTCCGAGTAAGTAATGACAAATACCGCCTCGGTGGTGTAGTGGTTAGCGTAGCGGACTACCGAATCCATCGGCCCAGGGTTCGAGACCCGACGGCAGCCTTGCGCGCAGCAAAACCCAGCTGTTCATCCTTCCACAATATAAATTTTCCTAAATAACAGTAAAACCAATTAATTGAAACTTCATTTAAATAATTTACGATACAATTCCACCAAACGAGATGAAAACTTATGAAACATATAGCCTCATTCCTGCGACGAAAAAAATGAAAAAATGATGATAAATAAAGAAATTATTCATTGCCCAAGCCACTATAGCGGGGTCGAGAATATCTGTTCTTTTAACATCTTATTTCTGCTTATTAAATAACTTTTTAGACACTTGATTTTTATTATAAATATTTAAGTCACGAATAACAGTGGGAAAAACGTCCGACCCCGCTATATATATATATATATATATATATATATATATATATATATATATATAATAAACAACTCACACACACACACACACACACACACACACACACACACACGATGAAAGGCAGAAGCTAAATCAGTTCGAATCGTGTCTCTAGGGACACGATTCGAACGAAAAAGGTCTCTAGGGACCTTTTTCGGGCCGAGGGATTATCCTTCTACAAGCTATTCGAGCAGAAATCACCACTGACTTCAGATATTAATTTTATCATTCTTATTACTTCTACAATGAAAATATTTACGCGTAATTTGTATGGTGTCATATAGAAATATGATATATATATATATATATATATATATATATATATATATTGGGGGGAGATCTCTCACCCGTTCTTCGGCCCGACCCCGTTTCATTGTAGAAATAATATAATAATATATATATATATATATATATATATATATATATATATATATATATACCCTTTGGATAACCTTTGGTTAGCTTCCGCCCGAATTGTTCATTCTGACGAAGGTCAAGGGAAAAACGTACACACAATATATATATATATATATATATATATATATATGCTACACACAGACCGTGCATGGAACAAGGAACTCTTCTGGGATAATTAAATCCACTATAGTCCGAGTAAGTAATGACAAATACCGCCTCGGTGGTGTAGTGGTTAGCGTCGCGGACTACGAATCCATCGGCCCAGGGTTCGAGACCCGACGGCAGCCGGCGCGCAGCAAAGCCCAGCTGTTCATCCTTCCACACAATAAAGAAAGTGGTTGGTAGATAAATGGGTACCCTAGGAGGCCTAGTGGTCAAGACGCTGGGCTACTGATGGGTCGTGGTTCGGAATCCACGTTAAACTGTAGGTCTAAGGTGGAGTGAAAAGCTTGACCTTCGTCAGAATGAACAATTCGGGCGGAAGCTAACCAAAGGTTAGCCCGACGCGGGCAACGGGTCACTCGCAAAGAGAATTTAATCATTGGTAAACTTCCTTCCAGACCACTCTTTCTATATATATATATATATATATATATATATATATATATAGAAAGAGAGCGAGAGTTTTGTTCAATAAATAATAATCGAAAAAAACATCATAATGCACGATTTTCTATGTAGCAATACTAATTAACTCTTTCTCGCCTACGGCGTTACAAGAACGTGCACTCGCTCGTAAATTAGACCTCCAGTTTAACATGGGTTCAGAAATACATCTCGTCGATGGGGTTCGTTGCTTACTCTACCACATGGACTTTTATATGTAAGAGACCTAACCTAACCTACGAAATACATCTCGTCAGGGCCGATCCTAGAGCCATATATAGCAATAAATGAGCGCGATGTGTCGTTAAATACGTGATTTAAAATAACAGGACCATTTTACCCGAGGCAGTAGTATACCGAAAAACATCGTAATGCACGATTTTTTCTATGTAGCAATAATAATTAACTCTTTCAAATACGTGATTTAAAATAACAGGACCATTTGACCCGAGGCAGTAGTATATCCGAAAAACATCGTAATGCACGATTTTTTCTATGTAGCAATAATGATTAACTCTTTCAAATACGTGATTTAAAATAACAGGATCATTTAACCCGAGGCAGTAGTATGCCCGAAAAACATCGTATAACCTAACTATAATTTACAACTATAGTTTACCTTGACTTTCATATGCTTCTATCCTGTTTTATTAATAAAGATTTTTAACTTTTAATAACGTATGAATAAAGATTTTTAACATTTAATTTTATTTTAGTATTTATTCATGCCACGCCGCCTTAGACCACAGCTTAACGTTGAAACCGAATGTTCTTTTTAAAATATAATTAGGATATAATTTCTTTATTATAAAATAAGTTAACAATTATGTTAACAAACAATACTAATAATTTGTAAGTAAAAAATATAATATAAGGGACTACCATAGAAATGTAAGTGCCTATAATTCGATTTTATATATATGTTACTCGTCCGGTCTCGTTATAGCGGATTGGTACACGTCATAGCTCCACCCAGCTACATCGGCAGCCAATCACGACGACATCTGGTCTTTTGGGCGGAGCTTGGCGAATGTGCATATAAAAGGGGATATTTTCAGTTGGGAGTAACAGTAGCTATTTTCGCATCAGTGAATAATCAACCATGGACCTGTACGTCTCCCCAGACTTGTATGAAGAACGTGATACTGCAGCATTAACCACAATTAGTCTTTTCAATGCGGCTGATTGTGGCGAACTATTTTCGACGCAAACCGTAGAAGATATTTGCAGTGACGCTCCTTACAATCCGACGCAAGGGACTACCATAGAAATGTAAGTGTCCATAATTAGAATTTTATATATATATGGAGAGTTGTAGTATTCGTCAAATAGATACTAGTCAAAAATGTCAATCAATGTTATTTCCCCATCATGCTAAAATCGAAATTGGTAATCGAACCAAAGATATCTTCACATAATGGGATCTGTCTGTCTGTCTGTATATGTTTTCCTTTAAGGTCCGATGAGGATTTGACACGAGTTATACAATCTTTTGAAGGGAATATGGATGATATACTGATCAGTCAGCAGTGTCACACATCCTCCACCATGGACCTGTACGTCTCCCCAGACTTGTATGAAGAACGTGATACTGCAGCATTAACCACAATTAGTCTTTTCAATGCGGCTGATTGTGGCGAACTATTTTCGACGCAAACCGTAGAAGATATTTGCAGTGACGCTCCTTACAATCCGACGCAAGGGACTACCATAGAAATGTAAGTGTCCATAATTCGATTTTATATATATACGGAGAGTTGTAGTATTTCGTCAAATAGATACTAGTCAAAAATGTCAATCAATGTTATTTCCCCATTATGCTAAAATCGAAATTTTTATGGCGTTCACTCCTCGAACCAAAGATATCTTCACATAATGGGGATCTGTCTGTCTGTATACTCTGTATATGTTTTCCTTTAAGGTCCGATGAGGATTTGACACGAGTTATACAATCTTTTGAAGGGAATACGGATGATATACTAATCAGTCAACAATGTCAAATAATGTAAGTGTTTTTCGATCTTTTTGGGATAAGAAGACACAATATATTTTCATAAATTTATTAAATGAAAGAAATCAGTACAATAAACGAATATACAAATATACGAACAAAAACATTATAATATACAACGAGTACGTACAATTGGAAAACGGTTTTTTATCTGTCTGCATACCATTTCATCGTTTCGGTGAGTGTGACACGGGTCAAATAAATTTAAAAAATTTATAAATTCTTTATCATTTGACATATGCATGAGAAATGAGACACAGTACATTCCGCAAACATTAGTAAAATATCCCTGCATACGAAATGGGTTCCATACAACTTCGGGAATATGTAACTGAGCGAGAAATTTTACAATAATAGGGTCACTCCAGGGTTGAGTACCGAGTGAATCAAAATAGTACAGGCGCTGTCTATTTTTAAAATAGACAGCGATCCAGTGAATCCCTTCATTACCGATGATGTCTGTGTTCACAATAAGACTACCGCATTCTCGCGTACTTGGCAAACTCAATGTTTCATTCTTCGCAAACACGCCGATAAATTTGGAACGTGTGACTCGCTCCATTACTTTCTGAAGTGTATTAGCATCCATTTTAAAAGTCAGTGATAACGCTTCTAAATCTATCTACTTCTATTAGGGCTTGCGATTCGAGATATACTAGTACACTAATAGGAGCGTCTATAGGCTTGGCGAATTCCAGCCGCACTGAGATGTTACCGCTCTGCTGTGGTGTTAAATGGGTATTTACGCTAGCAGATAAGTCAGGTGTAATGTCAAACGGATAAAGGTTAAATTGATCAATGAATTCTTCCTGCGTTACCCCATTACCAAGCTCATCACAATCACCTGCAATATGGGTCAGATTACTATAGGCTCTGGCACAAAGAGGTAACACAGCGTCTGATGAATAGTCCGTACCCATTGTTCCACCCAAAGCAGTGCCATTAACGTATAGAGTTATATTTTTAAGTCCGAAATTCTCGAATTTAAAGGCACTCTTTTTATATTTTCCATTCACCGAAGCGTGGTCCTGCATGCCGATTAATATCCTTTTAGGAAGATTTCCCAGGGCAATGTTTTCTATCTGCTTCGATGCCAACCCTGCAGGAACCGTATATAGTTTGATCTGCACTCTGTTAATAGGATATTTCACTGTAGCGTTTAGTAAATTTTTCTCAATTTCTAGTTGTTTTGGTGAACTTAATTTCACTCGCCGTACGCGGAGGTATGTGTCCATAATGTGAACCACAACGGACTTTGCGCCCTCTTCTTGATTCGCATCCAGATTTAAGCAGATCTCAGGACTCGTGCGGGTGAGCTTTATTTTCATATCCACCCCGTTCACAAGCAACTTCTCCTGGAAAGTGAAATCTGTGTGCAACCGTCCAAAACACTCGTATATTTTCTTTTTAGAATTTTTAAATTTGTCCTTTATACTATTTTCATCTTTAGTTTGATAATATCCCTCCGCACTTAAAAAGGTAGCCTTCGCTTCTTTGGAAAAGTTGAGGACATTTTCCAAATAGGCTCGTAGATGATAGTACCCCGTGCCTGCCGATATGTTGGTCTGATTTAAATATACGTCACACTGGTTGAATATGGCGTGCAGAAAGTTTGTTTCAGGGTATACAGCATATTTGTCATCGCAGGCCGTTCCATCAGAATGGGCTATACGTAGCTTAGCGTACATGTGCACACAGCTTGGATCAAAAAAGTAAGGACCTGAGCTGGGTATCACGAATTCTATAGGTGCACTCGGGGAACTAATTGTGTTTAAAGGGTTAATTGTAATAAAGTCACTGTGCTCAATAGAAACTTGGGTTGGCGGGAGCTCAAAAAAGGACAGCTCCGACTTACAGCATTGTGAACTACATGGGTGGATGAAGCGTGCCATGGCGAAATAGTGACTCCTCTCTCGACAAGTGGTAAACAAACTATGATTCATGAGATCAATATCCTTAGCTTATATCAGTCAAAAAAGTGGTCAACCATAGGTTTCATTCGCTTACAGCATTTCTTTTTTGATAGCCTTTTACGTTTAATACCACGTGACCCCTTCTTCTTCTTCCGGGGAGCCCTCTTCTTCTTCCCGCCACCACGCATTTTTCTCTTTGCATCTTTGATGATTTCGTTCCGTGTACGCTTTAAATGTTTTTTTAGGGCTTCTTTAGGTTTAGCCCCGGCCAATATGTCTTCTGCAGTGTTAAGGCCTGATTGTAGCGCTTTCCTTCCAAGGTATCTGGCACCCCTCTTCAGCAAAGGAACAGCCGTACGTAGTATGGATGAAAAAATGGATCCAAGTCCACTACCGCGCTGGTATCGCATCCCTCGATAGACGGTGAAAGGCTTTCTATCCATTATAACTCAGTGCGTCGAAAGTGTAGCTTCACTGTTAAGCTCCCGTTACCGAATGGGAAGTTTTCGCCCTCAATCGTTCTTATATATATTGTGATATTGGTTATTAAATTAGTTGCGACATTCACATAATGGGGTCTGTCATATGTAATACTCAAACTCCTTCCTCTATGGTTGGGGATGTGAGCAATGCGCAGCAGGCGTGCCTGGGTATCCCCAACAAACTGGTGCTCCACTATATTACTGTAAATATAGCACATGTCTGGGGACCTTTCAGCCAATTTCTCCATCTTCAATTGATACATTAATCTGGACAAGTTATACTGTGTCTCGTGAAATGTGTCTCTTTGGAAGGCTGCGCTATATCGGCCGTTGGTTAGAATTTTGAACTTTCTATGTTCTTTAAGACATCTGTTAGTCTTTGATTTTAGGATTAGTGTATGTGCAGGGTTGTTTACGATTTCATATACTAAATCATTCGTAAGGTTTGAGTTTCTTAAACTTACGTTTAAGCCTCTCACAACATCCTCGGCCGAACCATATTGACCCGGCCCTAGTCTTACTTCTGTACTGTAATACCGTGCAATCTTAGTCCAAGCGATGCGCATAGTTTCATCCATAGCTACCCCAGCTTTTTCACACTCGTCAATGTCTCTAAGAATCGTAAAAACGGTTTCTTCATGTTCAATATTTAAAAAGACGGTGTCCAGCTGAATTTCGCATATCCCCACCTCATACGAATCACGACCCAATTCAATGTGCCCATGGAGTTCTGTTACAAAGTTGGCTAGCGTGTTGTTAGGGTGTACAGACAGGGACGAGGAGGACGGGAGTGTGACGTAGAAATGGTTAGGAGCCATGTTGCATACTATTTAAGCTTCATTATTGCATCAGCTTTTATATAGGTGTTGAAGCTTTCTGGGTACCCTAGCCATTTCACCAGGTACATTTTTCTCCTTCCTGAACCTTTGCTTCCTAAAATTTTCTCAATTTTAAACACATTTTTTTCTAAATTAAACGCAACTTTCTGCAATTCCTCGCGGTAAAAGCCTCCTGAGATTTCTTCCCCATTCAAATCTTCAATGTAATACATCATTATCACACCTTTAGGTCTCACAGCCCTAACTTTAAAAATCTCGCGTGTCCATCCTTGCTCAAAACCCTTTGCGAATTTATTCCCCGAACGCGACAGCCTTACATAATCATTGATTTTGAAGCGCACAGAGTGTGGTGGTGGTGGGTGGTGGTGGTGGTCCATCTCTTCTCGGGAGCGTACCTCTTTCTAAAACTTCGTTAGGTGTTGCCCCAATCGTGCGATGGTGTGAGCGGTTGTAGGATGATGCCAATGGTTCCAGAATGTCTAGAAATCTGTATGTGTTTTTATGTGTAAAATAACGGTGCATGCGTTCCTTTATGGTGCGCTGAACTCTTTCAGCTAAAGAAGCCTTATGTATAGAATTGGTTGTGTAATAGCTGATATTAAACTCTGTCAACATATTCTGAAAAGCACGGCCTATAAACTCCTTCCCCATATCCGTACAAAAATAGCCAGGAACCCTGTTTTCTTTTAACATTAGCGTTTTGGTGGCTTTAGCAACTGTTTCAGGTGATTTATTTTTCAGAGGAACTAGCCACAGATATCTAGAGAATACGTCTATTATGAATAGAATGTAGCGGTAACCATCGTTATACACAGAATATCTTTGCATGTCTGTTAAATCTGCTTGCCAAATAGAATCAATCGAGGAAGCCGTTGTCTTGGCTGTTTTAAACCTTTTTCTCACAGGCTTATGAAGCGTATAAGCGTCCTGCTCCCTCAAAAATCTTTCAACATCTTTTTTTCCTACTCCGTAAACGTGCAGTCTATCTACGCCGCCGTAAGAGGATGGGGTAGAAATGTCATAATAACGTTTAGTTAATACGTTAGCCATTTGCGTATTTTAGAGGCAGTGGGTAGGGTTGGTTTAACCTCTTCTTGCTCCTCTTCAAAGGTGTTACCGCAGGGGGTGACGGCGCCTTCAATTGTGTCACAGACGTTGCGTGTTCCAAGTCTTTTAACCTGTTCAGATTTCCTATCAACGTTTTAGGGACATTTATTTGTTGTAGTCTTGCTTTAATATGCTTCCATCCTGATGGTGATGGCCTATCCCACTTTCTCACCAGATCATGGACAATGTCTACGATATTCGATCCCTGTACCTTTGATCCTTCCACAATGATCTCCCCTGTATCGGTCCATTGTATGGCGGGATCCTCATTCAATAGATTATAAAGACTTAAGCCTTTACTCCTCAATGTAAGTGGGAGGGTATTTTTTAATACATGTTCGATATGTTGTGTGGCTAATCTTTTTGGTTGATCAGCTGTATCGTCGGGTACAGGTCCTATGTCGCCATCGTCCCCCGTGCTGTGCCTAATAACCACAGGAATCTCCGTAGGGCTCTTATAATTTTCGTACTCGTGAAGAAATTTCTGCAGAGCTTCTTGGTATAAGATTCTTTTCTCATCAGGTGTTTTTTCACTGTTTAATAGGGCTAACAATTCGCTTTCCATTCTTTTAAGTCTGCTTTTACGGGGATCTAGATCCGTGTCTCTTTGCAGTGAAGCGTACACCTCGTGGGGAATCACTACCACTTTCTTCATTATATTAATCTAGTCAGTAAAGGGCCCAAAACTGAAAATAAGATGGGGAGAAATGACCCTCCTGTTTGCACAATAACTCGTTTTTTCTTCGCTACAGTTTGACTTTTACGAGCGAGTGTACGTATTATGTTCTTGTAGCGGCGTAGGCGAGCCTTCTGATGGGTTTTCATTGATACATTGCAATTTATAACGTTAAGACAGATTTCACAGATGCATTTTAAAAAGTCGGCGTCGATATTTTTAATAAACATCTGCTGCATTGCCCGGGGCAGTCGATGATAGATTTTTATTAATTCATGGTATTTCTTTAGTCTCTTTGTCATTCTGGAATATACACCGTTTCAGGCTCGTTTGGAAATATATTCGTTCGCAGAAGCACTCTAAACGTGTTTCGCGGATGAAGGTCGCAAAGCAAATATCCGTAACGCGTGCTTGTAGCTTCTTTATAAACTTCCAAAAACTCCTTACGCTGATTCGGGAACATTTGATTGGCTAATACCCCAATTTGTGATACATCTCTACGTTGCGCGAATAAGACTAGATATTGCGTATTTAACGACACATCGCGCATGTATCTATTTTTGAAAAATAGATTCTGATTGATGAAGAACACGCTTATGTTAAGATGGTGGGAGTATACTGTAAATGTCTCGGCAAACGTTTTATCCATCTCCAACATGAGATCGTCAATTACAATGATTGTATGTTCAGTTCCCTTTAGCGAATTAACGTCATATACACCTTTGTGGAACAAAATATCATCTTGGTACTCGTTGAACACTGATTGATACGTCGAATAGCACCATATAACTTTATGCACAAATTTCGAGAACATCTCGCCCTTTTCTTTAATGATTTTAAGCATAAACACAGTTTTACCACATCCTGTAGGTCCAGATATAATACATGTGGATGGGCTCGTGAATCTGAATTTTTCTACAGAGTCCATTTCTAACACGTCACACTCCTAAGTGGGTCATTTACAAAATATTACAAATTTTGAGTGCTGATCCTTATATTTCTTCTCCCACAGAACCGACGATGAGGTAGAGCACCCTATCATTACGGATGACGATGACAGTGTAGTTGTGATCTCCTCCCCTGAACCCTCACCAGCGATACAGGTTGCACGTCCAAAGCGGAGGTATGAGAACCCCACATCAGGTATAAAGCGACCGAAATACGTACCTGTTGCAGCAGACCCCCAACCCTCAACCTCTTACGCAACAACCTCCCCAGCAGCAGCACCTAATATACCCCCTTATTCCGCCCCCCGTTCTGTTAAGTCTACAATAATAGATCCCCAACCCTCCTACGCAACAGGGCCCCCATCAGCAGCGCCTAATATATCCCTAATTCCGCCCCCCGTTCTGTTGAGGATGTTATTACGTTCGAGTTAGTGCGATCCGCAGCCCCCACCCCCGCCTTGACTAGAAATCGGTATAGAGTCAGGGTCGACCCTAGAGTCATGTATAGCAATGGAATTGAGCGCGGGATACGCAGGGTAGTACAGCATATTATAGAGTTTGCTCTTCAGAATCGCGACGAGCGTGAGGTCAGGACGAGTCTGTCCTTTGGGTTCGGGTCAGATGACGGTGATGTAGACGATTATTGGGTGATAGTACCGTTTAGACGTTTGGCTGCTGAAGATGTAGAATATATATTAGGGCGTATAATGCAAGCCGTCCAAAGTAGTATAGCCTTCAATATGGACAACTTCACGGTAAATATTGACCGTGTATTCCGTGTTGCGGGTCATAGTGCCATACCGTACACTCTTAACTTCAATTCTCCAACTATTTACCGAAGGCATATAAACGTCGATCGTGGTTGCGGCTTTATAGCAGTACTCTTAGCACGTATGTTTACTGTACAAAATACACGGACTCAAAAAATTTGGCTGCCTACGATCGTTGAGCGTGCCCGTAAACTAGCTGTAGACTGTGAACTTGAATTTGACTGTAATATGGGTCCTGAAGAGCTGAGAAAGGTAGAACAGGAAATGAATGTGCGCATAGTTATATTTGGTTTGGATGATCGCCGCCGGACTGTGTATGTTTTTAAAAGCTGTGTGAGAGATCGTACAAGGCCCCTACTTATTTTAGGATTGTCAGGAACAACGTATCTCCCCATCCGTAATATAAGGGGGCTTTACGCGAGTTATGACAAAAGTCGAAAATATGGGAGACATCATGATTTGTGTAAGGGGTGCCTCGAGTTTGCGGATGATATAGTGAGACATTGTAAAGAATGTCACATGGTATGTGAGCAGTGTAAAAGCACCAAATGTGAAAGCCGTGTAGTTGAGAAGAGAGACTGTGATGTGTGTAGACGCACATTTTTCAATAATAGCTGCTTTGATCTCCATAAATCAATTGGTACGTGCAGGAAAATGAGAATCTGTGAATGTGGTATGTTTCACACAATGGATAATTGGGGAAAATTTAAGCACAAGTGCGACGTAATTCACTGTCCTACATGCCAGGAGGAATATAAGGCGGATGGAGTAAAGCATGTGTGTTATATGAAAGATGCTAAGCCTAAAAATAACCCTTGTATAACTGTGTACTACGATATAGAAACATATACGAACGCTGAAACCAAAGAGGTAATTCCACATTTACTTGTGAGCCA
The DNA here is from genome assembly GCA_023014485.1 of Bathynomus jamesi. NCBI lineage: Eukaryota > Metazoa > Arthropoda > Malacostraca > Isopoda > Cirolanidae > Bathynomus > Bathynomus jamesi. The sequence goes on along the minus strand of JAJOZX010004016.1, from coordinate 15,958 downwards.
GACCATCTGTGATGAGTGTATGGGTATCGAATGTGACGAGTGCCCCAAATGCGGTAAACGGACAAACGTTTTTAAAACGAATGTCGCGATAGTCCTGTGAAACTATTTGTGTCCTATATTGTCAAGTTAGCCGACAAGTTCAAAAAAATGACTGTGTATATTCTCGCCCATAACGGGGCAAAGTTTGACACGCAGTTCCTTTATAAGGAGTTGCTTGAACACGAATCCTCTGAGATATTTACAGGTGATCCATTGAAAAGAGGCAACAAATTAATACAGATGCAGATAAGAGGCAATGTACAATTTAAAGATACTTTATTATTCACACCTTGTAAATTAGCAAAGCTACCCAAGGTGATGGGAGTAGCAGCTGAAGTTTCCAAAGGATACTTCCCATACACTTTCCTCACCAGCGAGACTTTAAACTACGTAGGCCCACCACCCCCCAAACATTATTTTGACTGCATGGATGAACGTGAAGACTTTGATCGATACTATAGCTGATGAATGTGAGCGTTATTGCGTGAATGATGTGCGCGTGCTTAGAGTATGTTTCCAGGCCTTTAGAAGTATGTACATAGCCCGTTTCAAATGCGATCCACTGCAAGTCGCAACCACCATCGCATCATTATGTTTTACGGTGTTCAAGAATAACTTCATGCCTAAAGACACCTTAGCCATTATTCACCGAAACAACCCCCGCAGTTACGGACACAAGGCTATTTACTGGCTCATACACCTGCAGCAACAAACAGGTGTATACATAAAGCACGCCCGCAACACGGGTGAAGTACCCATTAAGATTAATGGACGTGTTTTTTGGGTTGATGGGTTAAGTGAAAACCGTGTCACTGGTGTGAAGACTGTGTACTCCTTTAACGGTTGCTGGTGGCATGGATGCCCCCGTCCTGAGTGCGGAGTCACCGGAGATATCAACGGTAGGTCTCCTGCCGACTGTCTTGCATCGACCCGCACCCGCGATCAACTTATAGGATCACAGTTCACTCACAAAGTCTTGTGGGAGCATGAATATGATGCACGGATGGAGACAGACGATGTATACCGTGAGGAAATAAAAACGATCAAGCGTTCAATGGTGCTGGATCCTCTCAAATGTGGTGATAGCTTGTTTGGAGGACGTACAAATCCTTTCAGACTATACTTCCCACCTACGGAGGGCGTGAAGCTCCATTACTACGATTTCTGTTCTTTATACCCATACGTGATGAAGAGCAATCCGTACCCCGTGGGCGCTCCTGAGAAACTGGTGGGGCCTAGCCTACCATCCATCAATGAATTTTCAAAAAATTTGAATGATCATTACTTTGGGCTCTCTTTCGTAGACGTACTCCCCCCACGCAATTTATGGATGCCGATCTTACCTGTCGTTATCGACGACAAGCTCATGTTTCCCCTGTGCGTGAAGTGCGCGGAAGAGGATAACGGCGAATGTAACCATATACCCCACCAGCGTAAGATCAGAGGCGTATATACAAGTCCTGAGCTGGCCCTAGCCGTACGCCATGGTTATAGAATACTGAAGATACACGAGGTGTGGAGGTTTCAGAAGCTCCCCAACCTTTTCACACCATATATAAACGCCTTTTTGAAGGATAAGGTTGAAGCATCAGGGTATCCGCGAGGAGTTGATACCGAAGATGAAAAGTCTGCCTATATTCAACGTTACCGCGACCGCGAAGGTATACAACTTGATCGTGTCCAAATTGTAAAGAATCCTGGCAAGCGCTTTAGTGCAAAATTGTGTCTAAACAGTCTATGGGGAAAATTTGCGCAGAATACCGGCAGAGGGAACATTCATTTGGCACAAAGTTATAGCGATGTCTGGGATTATGCCAATGCCCCCGATAAAGAGGTCATGGAGATCGTGAATGTAGGTAATACTTACGTAATAAAGTACAACAACACTGAATTTGCCACAGATACCTCAAGGGTTACAAACATACCTGTGGCGAGCTTCACAACAGCCTACGCCCGTATAAAACTTTGGGGTCTATTGCATTCTCTTGGGCGGAGAGTATTGTATGCCGATACAGATAGCGTGATATTCACAGAGAGGGAGGGTGATTACATGCCCGCTATTGGGGAGTTCCTCGGCGAGCTCACTGATGAGATCAAGGATGAGTATGGGGACGGCATACGCCGACTCTTTTATCTCAACAGGACCTAAGACTTATGGGGTACGGGTCAGGGTAGGGGATGAAATGAAATATATCGTGAAGGCAAAGGGTATTACGCTCAACCATGCGAATCGGGAGGTTGTTAACTTTGAGTCGTTGAAGGATCTAGTATGTTTGGAACCTCACCAACTAATTGTAGGCACCCACAATTTTCGGGCGCAGAAGCTGGGAGGCGTGAAGGAACTTAGGGGTACGATGGTGTGCCGTAACACCTATAGGAAACGTTACCAGTTACCTGGCACCTATGATACCGTACCCTTTGGATACCAATGATGCTTCTAACTCACACGTCTTGTATATAATCGTATCTATTTGTAAATATATATATATATACTTGAATATCTCGAATCGTATTTGTAAATATATGAATATCTCAATAAATCAAATAGCGTTTCACTTTCTCCTTTGTGTGTGTGTGTGTGTGTGTGTGTGTGTGTGTGTGTGTGTAGGTGAAAGTTCTAAGCTCCGCCCACTGCGTGAGTCATGCTACTATCTGGGAGTCCCTGCGTGGTCAGTCGACCGCAGTAAGCCCGAGAGATCAGACGTGTATTCAGATCAGACGTATATTGAAATGGCTACCTTTAATATTGCTTGCACAACGTTTATGAAATGGTATTCAGTAAAGTGTGAGGATGTGGTGGATACCGAAAAACTTCCTATTCCCCCCTCCTATGCCTCTTTTAAAGCCACATTGGATTGTGCGAAGTTCCAAGATGTACAAATACTCTACGGATGTTCTGGTGAGACTGTTGAAGGCTTTCGTTGCACAGACGATGTGCTGAAGTATGCTGCAGGGCTAAACTTTATAAAGTCTCACATACACCGTGAAGTAAAAGAAACAACGCGTGCAGAAGAGAAGCAGCAGGTATGGATAATGAGCCTTGTGGATGGGTGGTGTGACAAGCGGTATTACGTCATGCTACACCATGTCGATTACTCATACCCTACGTCTGAAAATGTGAATCTCGTGATCATGGACAATCTTAGGTGTTTTTATCACTATATTAACGTATATCATGATGAGGTTCATAGTGAGGTTGTGGCTAGTGCCATGCGTGAGTTTTTAACAGATTTTAGAGACGAGTATCGTTTGATGGGTAGAAAGGAAAAATATGAGCATATGTTCCTCTCAAATAGTGCGCCGGAGTGTGGAGATGATTAGCGCCTAGTTCTTATCCAAAGTGCGTAGGCTGGTAGTGACGAAACGGAAAAACAAATATGTGCAACAATTCGAGTCGTACGAACATGCCCATTCACGTATCATCGAGTCAGCCGCCCGTCGAACCGTTCCTGCCTGTGCCTCACACGGCTCATAGTTATCTCAGAGCTTGAACCGAGTAGACGTGCGCTCCTCGAATACGATGGAACTTCCTTTGAGCAGCATTCTCAACGCCTCGTACGATGTGTCCGTGACGAAATCGTTGCGCGTGTTCAGGCGTAATTCCGGTACCATTAGCTATGTACTGGAAACGGAATGTAGACCGACAAACAAACGGGTTTATTTAAGTATCGAGGAGATGAATAGAATCTTTGTGATAGTTGATAAGTGGTGTGAAGATCGTTATAAAATACCTGCTAACGTAGGTACAAGAAGAGAGCAGATTAGTGACGCGCCCTCATACGCCGTTGTATGTACGTTGTGTATAAATAACGATCGGCCGTGCATTGATATAAGGCTGATGTGGAAGAATGCTTCTGATAATAACGCTCTTATTCCTACGCGAAACCGTTTCATCCTCGACAGAATGTTTGAAATCGTCGGATTCCGTAAACTGAAACCTATATTAGACGCGCGTGTTACGGATATGCTTTATTTTGATACAGTTCTTGAATACGCATACACTGCTCTGCTCGATGGGTTTACCGAGTGTAGGACTGGTGAGAATGGTCTAGTGCTGGATGTTTATTTAAAAAGTTTAGACTCTTTGAAATACCATGAACTTTGGTACAAAGCAATTGATCGGTACAAGGCTGAGCTCACCTACACCGTTCACCCTGAAGAACTATTTCTTTATATAACGCGCAGTTGCCGTAACGATTTAGAAGATTATTTCAATTGCCGTTATGTTGAGTGAAGAGTTCACGATTGAAAAGCTCGAGTCGGTAGAAATAAACCCTCGATTGGAAAAGCATTCTTATAAACTTGTGTTTAATAATGTAGCTAACGATGAACTCTTTGTGCGTGCTTTTGATTGTATTCTAGACGTATTTAAAGATGACTTGCCAACCGGTTGTAAAGTGGGGACAAAAATAGTACTGAACGATATGAAAGCCATTCATATCGAATACAGGTTTCCCTATACTTTAAGCGGTGAAATATTATTAAGCCGCATAGACTGCGTAATGCAGAGCAATAATGATGTAATTGTAAACTCGATTAAGACCGATTTAGTATTTTGAAAAAAAAGTGAATTGTATATATATTTTGCTTGACGATTATACGCATATTTCTATTGATTTGTGTTTATATATATATATATATATATATTTTGCTTGATATTTCTCCTGTACTGTTATGTACATATTGAAGTGTATATGAAATGTATATTTTATTTTATATATCACCATAATTGTGTGTGTGTGTGTATATTTCTCCTGTACTGTTATGTACATATTGAAATGTATATGAAATGTATATTTATTTGAAATGTATATTTATTTTATATATAATTATGTGTATATATTTCTGTTATGTACATATTGAAATGTATATGAAATGTATATTTTATTTTATATATATATATATATATCCATAATTGTGTGTATATATTTCTGTTATACGCATATTCCTCAAATGTATATGAAATGTATATTTTATTTTATATATATATATATATCCATAATTGTGTGTATATATTTCTGTTATACGCATATTCCTCAAATGTATATTTATTTTCTATATATTTATAATAAAAAGAATGATGCAATGTTGTTTATTGTTATGCCTTCTACTACCGGTATTCTGTATACAACAGGTATCTGGCAATATTTAAGCCTTCTAAGCCAACTGGCTGATTAGGAGTCTATAATAGTGTATACAATGGTATCTGGCAATATTTAAGCCTTCTAAGCCAACTGGCTGATTAGGAGTCTATAATAGTGTATACAATGGTATCTGACAACTCTGTCTTCGGAATACATGGCGCTATCTGGCAACTCAGCCAACTGGCTGATTAGGCGTATATAATAATAATAATGTATGCAATAATACTGCTAAAAAAGGTATCTGACAACCATTTACAGCCAACTGGCTGATTAGGAGTCTATAATAATGTATACAATGGTATCGCGGTATCTGGCAACTCAGCCAACTGGCTGATTAGGCGTATATAATAATAATGTATGCAATAATACTGCTAAAAAGAGGTATCTGACAACCAGCCAACTGGCTGATTAGGAGTCTATAATAATGTATACAATGGTATCGCTGTATCTGGCAACTCAAGCCATTTACGCCAACTGGCTGATTAGGAGCCTATAAAACAACGCCAGCCTGGCTGGAAGTCTTAATGTGCACTTGGCTCCTGCCAGGTGAACACCTCTCCTCCTTTCTCTCCTCCTCCTCCTCCTTTCTCTTGGGGGATAACGCCGCCTCCAAGTTTTCCCCCACCCCCCTTTGCAACAACCCCCTTTGCAACAACCCCCACCCCCCTTTGCAACATTACATAATAACCTGCAACATTCCTGCACTCTCCCCTTTTGCGGCTATACTACTAATACCCTTCAGCCTTTCAAATGTTCCATGCGATGATTCCTCATTCCTTATTTCTGAAAATAAAATGTCTCTCTGCAAAACCTTTTTATTAAATAAAATTGTTTCGACTTACCGCTTTAATGAAATATATATATAGGCATGAAAAATAAGCAAATATTTTAATTAAAGTTAATTTCAATTAACTTAATTTAGTTTATATATATATATATATATATATATTATATATATATATATATATATATATAGGGTGTCTCAGAAGTCGCGCACCATAGGCTTTATTCAGATTTACGAGATTTACGAGTCGAAATGGTTTATAAGTGAAGTTTAATTACAATATATGTTGGATAATGTTCGAATAATAAAATTAATAGTATGTACTGTACAGTTAATCAAAAGCTATCTTAAAGTAATTAAATTAAATGAATCTATATTAGCCAATGATGTCTTACAAGTCGCGCACCATTGGCTAATGTAGCTTCATTCAATTTAATTATTTTAAGATAGCCTTTTGATTAACTGTACGTACTATTAATTTTATATTCGAACATTATCGAACATATATTGTAATTAAACATCATTTATAAACCATTTCGACTCGTAAACCTTGTAAATCTGAGTAAAGCCTATGATGCGCGACTTCTGAGACACCCTGTATATATATATATATATATATATATATATATATATATATATATATATATATATATATATACAGGGTGGGCGGAAAGTAGCTCCCTATTTTGGATTGGTAAAACAATACGTATATTATCCATTTATTTCAGAAGAAATAATATGAAAAGGTAGGCATACATGGTAGGTTTTTCTAAAATTCAATGTGGGCTCCAACTCTTTCCACCAGCTTCTGGAGCCGCCCAGGAATGGCGTCCACTGACTTTAGCTGGAACTCCGGCGGGATGGAGGACATGACTTCCCGAATTCGGTCCTCCAGTTCTTCCAATGTCCTCGGTTTGGTGCGGTAGACTTCTTCCTTTACCCACCCCCAAAGAAAGAAGTCGCACGGTCTGATATTTATGCAAGATGGCGCCCCTCCGCACTTCGCTCTTGTTGTCCGTGAGTGGCTGGATGCCCACTTCCCTGGGCGTTGGATGGGTCGTCGTGGTCCACATCAATGGCCAGCCAGGAGCCCCGACTTGACACGCGACTTCTTTTTCTTTGGGGGTGGGTAAAGGAAGAAGTCTACCGCACCAAACAGAGGACATTGGAAGAACTGGAGGACCGAATTCGGGAAGTCATGTCCTCCATCCCGCCGGAGTTCCTGCTAAAGTCAGTGGACGCCATTCCTGGGCGGCTCCAGAAGCTGGTGGAAAGAGTTGGAGCCCACATTGAATTTTAGAGAAAACCTACCATGTATGCCTACCTTTTCATATTATTTCTTCTGAAATAAATGGATAATATACGTATTTTTTTACCAATCCAAAATAGGGAGCTACTTTCCGCCCACCCTGTATATATATATAGATAGATAGATAGATAGATAGATAGATAGCTGGACAGTGGACATATTATATATATATAATAAAAAATTGTGTGCTGTTGTATTTTTGTGTATTAAATTAATGTTAACTTATTATTAGTGTAATCTGACAATTCTATATATACAGTGTATATATTCTGTTATAATGTTATAATGTTCCAGACCGACAAAGACCCTAGGATCCACTCATGGCTGGTCTACCAAACTGTGTTCGTAATTGTGTATTGTGTATGTCCTCCGTGGTGGCGGAGGGGACCTACAATTTTACGTGGGTTCCGAACCACAAGAACATAAGAAATTTATGTAACAACTGTCTGTACATTGGCAACGACCAATTTTTGCAAAACTAAATAATTATCAATTTAAAACTAATTAATTGTCGATTTAAAACTAATTAATTATCGATTTAAAACTAAAGATAGTCCTCCTGATCCAGAGGATTAAGTCATAATAGACTACTATCCACAAATATGTTTACACTCTATATCTATTTATAACCGACATGCAAATATATCAGATCCAAAGAATCCAGTCAATTTCATTACGGTATCCATCAACACTAGTACCTTGCCAACGAAAAATAAGTCACGATCCATATCGATTGCGGACCAAGTCAAAATTTACAACCATATACATTACAATATATATACTTAAGAGGAAAGTGTAGGTGTGGCTGTAAAGACTGTACAGTAATGTAGAAATATGTGTGCACCCATTTTGGGTCTCCCATTTAAAGGTGTTTGTGGGGCAAGTGAAGATCATGAGTTTTTCAATACCTCACAGTACTATTGGGGGCACCGCTCGGCAGAGGAATCTCTTTAAATGGGGTGTGTAAGGACAGAGAGTATCCCATAACCCAAGATGCTGCCTCCTTATATCCCACAACACTTGTGTTGAGCTGTGGGATCTATCACCACAAAGCCTTAATTTTACTACCTTAAACTATACCCAATCTATCAACATATGCGTCTAATCGATTTTTAAACATGTTTATAGACGCGCTACTAATTACTTCTACCGGCAAACTATTCCAGCTATTTACTATTCTGTGCGTAAAAAAGTTTTTGGCAGCTGTTGTCTCGAACCTTCTACTTGTCAACTTACACCCGTTATTTCTAGTCCTATTATATTGAGATATTTCGAAAAAGCTATCTCTATCTACGTTATCACACCCCTTCACAATTTTGAAAACCTGGAGTGTAGTCAATTTTAACTCTTTAAGGCTATCCTCGTACGACTTTGACCTAAGCGACGGAATCATCTTAGTTTGCTCGTCTTTGAACTCTTTCGATTTTGTCTATATCTTTGCGCGTATGCGGATTCCAAAATTGGATCGCGTACTCCAAATAGGGTCTAACTAATGATTTATAAAGAGGAACTATAATATCGCGCGATTTGTACTAAAAATTCCGAGCAATAAAACCTAACACTTTGTTCGCCTTATTGACCGCTGCTGTACTTTGTTTCGCTACTTTTAAATCACCAGTGACTATAACTCCTAAATCTTTTTCCTGCTCTACGCTTGTTAACTCTTTCCCTGACATACTATACGCAAAATTCCCGTTACGCGAACCTATATGCAAAATTTTGCACTTATCAACGTTAAATCTCATTTGCCATGTGACTGACCAATCAACGATTTTATTCAGATCTTCCTGGATTTTATCTCTATCTTCGTCATTAATCGCCCTACACCCAGCTTCGTGTCATCCGCAAACTTTCAAACTGTACTGACTAGGCCGACATCTAAATCGTTTAATATATCTAAGGAAAAGCAAGGGGCCCAATACAGAACCCTGAGGAACGCCACTCGCTACATTAGCCCAACACGACTCCGCTCCATCAACGACTACCCTCTGTTTCCTACCTCGCAACCACTCTTCTAGCCAATTTATTACTACACCCCTGATTCCATGAGCCTTAGTTTTTTCAACGAGTCTTTTGTGCGGCACGGTGTCAAACGCTTTTTGAAATCTAAATACACTACATCAACCGCCCGATGTCTATCGTAAACGTCAACCACGCTTTTGAAAAATTCTAAAAGATTAGTTAAGCAAGATTTGTTTCGCCTAAAACCGTGCTGTGTATTTCTAACTAGTTTATGCAATTCTAAGTGTTCGACTATACGATCCCTAATTATTGATTCCAGTAGCTTACCTACAACAGACGTTAAACTGATTGGCCTATAATTTCTCGCCGCACCTTTATCGCCTTTCTTAAAGATAGGTGTTACGTTTGCTAACTTGAAATTATCTGGTACGCACCCCTCAGAAATAGACGCATTAAAAATCTTTGTTCGTGGCAAAACAATGCTATCTTTTAATTCTTTTAGTTGTATAGGATATGTGGAATCCGGCCCCGGTGATTTACGCGTTTTCATTTTATCAATAGGCGTTACTTCCCCTTCACTAACCACAATATTATCCAAAATATTACCATTATCAAAAGGTATTATGTCTATGACCGTAGGGATATTCGTTACATCTTCTATAGTAAAAACTGACGTAAAAAATTCGTTTAGCAGTAGCCATTTCTTGTTTTCAGAAACTAGATCTCCGTTTACATTTTTCAACGTATATATATATATATATATATATATATATGTATATATATGTACACACACACACACACACACACACACACATATATATATATATATATATATATATACAGGGCGTCCCCAAAAAAATGTATACACACTTTAAATAATTATAAAGGCAGTGTTTTATTAAAATACATTTCATTTTCAAAATGTATAGAATCTACAGACATTATTTAATTGTTTTGTCAACGCCTGTTTTCAAACTGACGTCCGTTCTGGTCCAGGCACTGCTGATAACGCGAAGCAATGGAATCGCAAACATCACGAAACATTTCGTTTGGTATTTGTGTGCATTCTCTCGTTCAATGGCTGCTCTCAATTCAGCGACTGTTGAAGGTTTTATAGCGTCGACTTTGTCTTTTAAGTATCCCCATAAAAAATTCTAGTGGTGGTGAGGTCTGGTGAACGCGGAGGGTATTCTACGAAACCCCTTCGTCCAATCCACATCCACATCGTGCCAAGTACCACTCGCAATACTCCACTCTTCGGTCCGGATCATCTTCATTAATAGCATGGACTAATCTTGGAATGTAACTTTTCCATTGACAGCGCTTCAAAATGCGTTGGACAGACGATTCTGAAATTCCTACCTCACGACTCGCTTGCCGCACAGATTTTCTTGGACTTTGGTGATACGTTTCCAGTACTCTTTCTTGCTTTGTGGGCTTGTCGATGTCCGTGGTCTTCCGGAACGCTTCTTGTGGACATTCTGACAGTTCCATCGGCTTCAAACTTATCTCTAATTCGAGTGATGGTAAGTCGCGTTGGTGGATCTGTTTGAAACTCCCTCCTAAACTGTCTTTGCACTTCAACTGCGTTTTCACACTTCCAGTAGCATTTTAGAATGAATTTCCTTTGTTCAAAGCTTAGTCCTGACTGCCATTATTAATTCTAATGGTTTAACTTGGAAAGAAGAAACATCAATTGAGCTATCAGCTGTTAAAGTGTGTATACATTTTTTTTGGGACGCCCTATATATATATATATATATATATATATATATAATTAGCAGATTACATTAATAATAAATCAGCATCAATTTAATGTACATGAAAATACAGCGCATTACATAAATATAACTTTTATTTCGAGTAGGTACAGGGTGTCCGAGAATTATCTGTACAAGTTTTGGCTGTTATTAAAAGTCAACCATGAAGTGTAGAAATTCCAGTGTTGTCCCATTTTACAGAGAATCTCATTAAGTTTTTTCTGATACCAAGTTTTGACAAGTTTTTTAGAAATTCCAGTGTGTCCGAAAATTATCTGTACAATTTCATCTTTTAATAAAATTCTTGATAACACACGTAAAATTTCTTAAACAAGATTATTTAGAATCTGTATTTTCAAAAGTTTCTTTTATGAAGTAACGTTGTTACAAACATTCGATATGTGCCCATCAGTGATTCGCAAACTCCAATCGATAATCCAAATGTTTGCCATGTACGCTGCAGCATATCCACATCAATTTGCTCATAGCAGCTGTGATTCTTGCTTTTAAATCATCAATGTCTGTCACCCGCGTACAAAAAGAAAAACTTGTCAAAACTTGTTATCAGAAAAAACTTAATGAGTTTCTCCTGTAAAATGGGACAACACTGGAATTTCTACACTTCATTGTTGACTTTTAATAACAGCCAAAACTTGTACAGATAATTCTCGGACACACCGGTATTTCAAAAATATATTTTGTTGACTCGACATAATGTGTTGACAAAAGTTTTTTTCTTATTTTTAGACACTCAAATTTTTTTGTTTTGTGTTACAAAATTAATTTTGTTATAATAAGTTTCTGTAGTTAGCAAATATATAATTCACTGAGCAAAATCTGCGTATATTTGTTTAAACAACAATTTGTTTAAATTAAGCATAAGTAATGCTTATTTTGGAATTACCAAACTATTTACTTACTCTTCTGATATTTTTATCAGAATTTCTTTATATGACTATTATACAGTCACTTATGCACATCATATAATTATGAAAATAAGCATAAAAATTTTTTTCCCACTTTTCCTGAGATCTTTCACGCAACGTACAGAGCCTTCTACTCGTTATAGTTTTACTCTACATTACAATCTTATTAAATATATTTTAGGTGAAAAATTTCTATTTCTATTTAAAAACGTTATATTTAAAGAAAATAAGAAATGCACTTTTGAAACTAAATCAACTTATACTAACCATTTACGGACGGGTGCATCCATGTACATATGGATGCATGAGTGGGTGCATCCATGTATATATGGATGCATGAGTTGTCGTTAATATAATTTATTAATATTTATATATTATTCACATATAATTCTGTAATAAAGAAATTAATCCAAAAAGTGCCTATGATAACTAATTAAAGTACTATATTTTTACCATTGCTTTTTTCTTATCCTAACAAAAAAGCTGATAACTAACGTTTTTTGTTATTTATTATAACAAAATAAACCAACAAAATACATATAGTAACTCTAAATAAAGCAGTTAATATTTTAAAAATCATTTGCTTTATCTGCTTACTAAACTTTTGTTGTTTTTTAAGTAACAGATTTTTCTCTGTGCGTTTAATTCATATCCATAATTTGCTGTTTATATTACATACTTCCATTATTTTATTATCACTATCATTTATTCTCTTTATTTCCTACCCTTCGTCAACTGTTATTTCCATTTTTAACTGTTATTCGTCATCCGTTTCTTCCATTATTTCCTGTTATTCGCCACCCGTTATTTCCATTACTATTGTTATTCGTAATCCTTATTTTCATTATTTATTGTTATTCGTCATCCATTATTCTCATTTACATTATTGCCTGTTATTCGTCATCCGCTAATTTTTATACTTCCTTTTATTTATCATCCATTATTTCCATTATTTCCTTTATTTATAATCCTTTATTTCCATTATTTCTTGTTATTGTGAACCGTTATTTCTATTATTCCCTGTTATTCGCCATCCGTTGTTTTCATTTCCATTATTCTTCGTTATTCGTTATCCGTTAATAATTTCTATCGTCATCTTTCATCGTACATTTTCCAGTCCTCTAATTATTTCTACTTCGTATTTTTAACTTTTTTAATACAAAACCAAAACTTTTCAATTACCCATTTAAAACGGAATATGCCCTAACAAATAGCGTTTATCTAACAAACTGAAATTTGTTACGGGAAAGAAAATAAACAGTCTGAAACGAGAGAAAGGAAGAAGAATAAAAAACATTGATCACCGAACTTGTTATTGCTTTTTCCTATTGTGAAATATAGGCAACCATATAATTCGAAAACGAGTTAGCAGCAATTTCAAAATCTCGCGATTTCCCAAGAGGAAAAAACTGGACAATAGAATGACGACTGATTTTTACTCGGCTTTTCAAGGTGCCCACAAAATTACAATATAGAATAAAAATATTTCTGACAACTTTTACTGCAGTGTTTCGATTAGTTTTTTATTTATTTTTTATTTATAATTTTTTAATATGTTTTGGTTCCATTTTGGTGTGTTTTTAATCTTGTTATACTATACGAAATTAAATTTGTTGCTTCATATATATATATATATATATATATGGCGTGTAGTGGTTAGCGTCGCTGACTACAAATCCATCAGCCACGGATCGAGACCCGGTGACGGAAGGAGGCGGCGCGCAGCAAAACCCCAGCTGTTCATCCTTCCACACAATAAAAAAAATGGTTGGTGGTTAAATGGTACCCCGGGTAGCCTAGTGGTTAAGACGCCGGGCTGCTGATGGGGCGTGATTCGGATTCCACGTTAAAACTGTAGGTCTAAGGTAGAATGACAAGTTTGACCTTCTTCAGAATGAACAATTCGGGCGGAAGCAAAACCAAGGTTAACCAAGATTGTTTTGTGTGTGTGTATATAATATATATATATAATTTAGTGGTGGACCGGACGTCAGTTTTTCAATATCTGCGGATGCGGATCTTTAATTTCAATATCCGCGGATGCGGATGCGAATATTTAGTTAATCTATCAATATATATAGAATTATGAATATATGACATAATTTTTCAAATTTCGTGATATTACTATTATGGCAGGCAATGCATAAAAATTAAAATTAATATTAATGTTTTCATTATGATCAAAATATAACTTTCTCAAGTTTCAGCCACAGAAAATTCAATGAAAACAGTTCCATTCAATTTTCAGTGTTTCCAGCTATTTATATTTTTTAGGTTTATATATTTGTTTGTTCATTAATAATTAATTAATACGTTACATGAAATGTGCATGACTGGGCCTTATAAGCTACTTTATAAGCTAATTTTATTGTAAATTGCATAATTTATTAGCGGTAATATCCGCATAACATCCGCACAGAAGTGCGGATGCGGATGTTAAAAATGATGCGGATGCGGATATACGGTCCACCACTAATATATATTATATATACTGTATATATGCTTGGTGTGTGTGTGTATCCTCTGTACTGTGCAATGATCATTGTTTTGTGTACTTTTTCCCAAACGACTGTTCTCTTAGAATCCCGTTGACGATTTGAACACTTCTGGAATTTTCTTTCCGTGTTCTCGGTGTTTATGGAGGACCCGAACGCAACTTATTCTCGTCAAGAGACATGTAGCAAGTTACAGTACAGTTCCAAGAGCATAGTGGGAATAAAAGGTGAGATTATTCTTCTTCCTTCTCCTTCTCACATAAAGTGACAAGTGTATTTATTTTAAAGAACTGTTCGAGAAAAGAAAAGTAAATAAGAACAGTGGCTCCAATATTCTATAAATCGGTCAAGTCAGTCTCAACAATTGTATTTTAACGTACATTTGGAAGTTACTCGATTTCACTTGAACTTGTTTCACAACACACACCACACACACACACACCACACACACATATATATAGATATAATATATATATATATATATATATATATCACGTGGGAACTGCTGCTTGAAGCAGTGTTTTCTTTCCTTGTTGGAGACCTTTCCAAAGGACCTGAGATTACGATTTTCCAGAGCTTCCGTAATGTTTGGCCGCAACTGAAATTGAATGAATACTCCACTGCCGCGGACGAAGAGGACACGGCTGCAGTGATCAGTCCCCTGAGCCGAGAAGATGATTCATGAAACAAATGAACCTTCTGAAAGTGAAGCATCCAAGATGACTACAAAGAGCTTTTGAACTTGTAGTCATTTTCTTGGAGGAGTACCTCACGGAACGTCGGAGTCCTGTGTTCATGGCTCAGGTGGCTTTGCACGAGCACGGTGGATGGCGCGTGAATTTACTCTTTCAAGATTTGGATGTTCAGATACCAGTTCACGATGCCATGAACCAATGTCCTTCAACATCTCGTGGATCAAGTAGCAGTGACCGCCTGATTTCTGGGTTGCGGGACTTCTGTCTCTTCGTTGCTCAAGATTACTCTTCCGTGGTTTTCAGCAAGAGAGCAGCAAGCGCTCCACGAAGCGACTTAGCCCTCCTTCAAAAGTTGCAAAACACCAACGCCGCTGGGTACAAGAGTTTTAATCGGCATCTCTGGTACCTCAATGAGGTAAACGTGGGCCTTGCACTATTCGATCCTGCAGTCGATGATGATGAGAAGCGGAAAAATGGTAGAGAATTATGAATTCCGTTGAAGGGTCAGAAGCTCCCCCCCGACGAGTCTGGATTCCAGATCCAAAGGAAAAGACCCTGCAGACTTTTGCTCTTCCAATACGTACAATCTGTTCACCCTTCTAGATCTTCCGGTCGATTTCCTGCAAGAGGATCATCAAACTGGGAAAACAAACACCATCTTGGTTCAGCAAAGATCAGGGTGGATTCCTTAAATGTAGTGAATGATGCAGCAGAGCGAGGCATAGCATTTTCAAGAATTCACGAAGGCTGGAAGGACTCTGAACGAAGAGCAGATGCAGTTTCATGATTCAAATCGTCGAAGAACATCGTAAAGTCTTGCCGACAGCCTCCAAAGCCACTTTGA
>JAJOZX010004015.1:335000-455640 GCA_023014485.1 Bathynomus jamesi | reverse complement strand
GTATTATACCTTCGGGGTCCCAAATTCATTATGGGGCACCCATGCCTGGTTAGGTCAACTGTATGCCCTTGACAATTGGTTAGGTTAAATTGTGTTATTTTCGTTAGTTTTAACGAAAATATCACGACTTAACCTAACCAATTGTCAAGGGCATACAGTTGACCTAACCGGGCATTCAATTAACCTTTGTGGTATCCCACGCCATAAGCGATTATACCGGAAAGGTAAGGTTCGATCATTGTCGGGACCCGGAAAGGTAAGTAGTGCCAGGTTAGGTTACTTTTGCCGTGAATATTACTGACGAAAATAGGGTTTTCTGGTGTATTTCATACTGTTTCAATTGATTTTGGCCTTTTCAGCCCACAATTTCCCTCTTCTTCAAAGCCCTTAGGGTACTGAACGGACGCATTTCCTGAGCTCTCTGATTTTGCTTCTACTTTTGCATATTGCTAATAATTTTACTTTTGGAAAGTTTTGAATTTTATATACTTGTGTTTATATTCACATTGTTATAGTTAAGTAATTGAATATTTGTCATATGGACTATAGACTGCCAATAAACCTTTTCATTTTCATTTCATTAGTGTTTTTTAGCGATTTAGAAGTTTTCATAGCGTGCCGGCTTAATTTAACTTAAACTTGCGAAGGTTATAAACTAATTTTAACTGCGCGATACCGTCGCAGAAAGCGTCGTGTGTTAGGTGTCGGGTAAACCGGTGGTATTCGGATTTTAAAGATTATAACGGCGGTCCTATGGCGATTACCGAGAGATAGTTTGTTTCTTTTGCGAGTTAAGGGAGGAAATAGTTGACGTAAAACGCAGTGTACGTGAGGTAACGGAAAGACTTGCAACGCTTGATGAGGGCAGGGGTAGGGCTACGGTTGACGAAAACCGAACCAATACTAACGTTGAAGATGTTAGTAATTTGAAGGGTGAGGTGCGTAACCTAGTTTCTAGTTTAGGTAGCTTATCGGGAAGGTTGGATAGAGTCGAGGAAGGGGTTAAGGTTGGTCCGAGATTAGTAGATGGGGAGGGATTTAGAGAAGTTAAGGGTGGAGCTACCTAGGCCACGTACGTTAGGTGATAGGAATCCCCCCCTATCGAGGTTTCGAACCCTTTCGCCCATTTGGAAAGGGACGTGAATGAGGGGGAAACTATTTTAATTGGGGACTCTTTAGTGCGCCATATGGACACAGAGTTCATTGAACGGCATCCAACCAAGAGGAGGAGGGTCTGTCTCCCAGGGGCCAGGGTTGACATAGTTAGAGATGAAGTGGATAGGATTGACGTTGCCTCCCGTCACTCGATGTTGGTGACGATGGTAGGGGGCAACAACTCGTATAGGCCCGATACGAGAGTGCCTGACCTTTTGGAGAGATATAGGGGGTTAATTAAGTCCCTAAAGGCGAGGTCAGATAGGTCTTTAGTTCTAGGTATTACCCCTAGGCACGGTTTGGGTCTTAGGATTACGTCTATAACGATATTTTTGAATACTAAATTAGAAGAGATTTTTGCTGAGGAAAATGTACCCTTCGTAAAGCTGTGGTCAGAATTCAGTGATCCTAGCCTTTTTATAAAAGATGGGGGTGCATTTTAATGAAATAGGTAATGCTAGGCTACGTAGGTTAATTGACGAAAACGTACGAAAGCTGTATAGGTCGAAGCCTTCTTTAAACGTTGTGGGTCCGGGGAACGCGGGCCCGACGTGAAAAATAGTTTAAAACGCCGGCCCGTGGTAAAAAATACCTTAAACGTCATTTATTGTAACGCGCGTAGTATTAGAAATAAATTAAACGAATTTAAGGCGATAATTTATTCCGGCAATTACGATATAGTTGCTTTTACTGAAACGTGGTTAAATACCGTGACTCGGGACTTGTTGGGGGAACTTAATATACAGGGTTTTAAACTCTCTACTAATGATAGGTTACATAGGATTGGTGGCGGCGTTTTGCTGTGCATTCGTAATTCCCTGTTAAGATAGATTTTCCGGCAGCAATTAATGCGATATCCGTTGAAGTTAGGGCACATAGTATTAGTTTTAATTTTGTTGTTGTTTATAGACCTCCCGTTCAACCCCTCGATACCAACACTAGATTTTACTCACTTCTTGGTAACTTTATTGACAATCGGAATAGTATAATTGTCGGAGACTTTAACTGCCCTAATGTTAATTACGAGACTTTTACTGGTAATGAGGGTGGTTTGAGATTGATTGAGTTCATGGAGGATAATTTTTTATGACATAGTTACCGAATCAACGCGCGGTGACAATATTTTAGATTCGGTGGTGATGAACGGCGAAAATATAGTCGATAGTTTAGAAGTAGGCGTGAGTTTAGGATGTAGTGATCATCAAATTCTTAGTTTAAGTTATTGATAAAAACATTAAGGATGGTAACGTAATAGAAGTCCATGATTTTCGTAGGGCTAATTTTGATAGTTTTGCGGATAGGATGAGAGTAGTGGACTGGGATAACTTATTTATGGGTAATGACACAAATTTACATTGGGAGGCGTTTAAAGAAAGTTTTATGAATATTAAAAGGGAGTTTATTCCTCGTAGGCCCAAGCCCGCTAGAAATCATGGTAGGCCCAAGTGGTGGACTAGGGAAATAGGCGAGTTCATAAACGAGCGTAACAGAGCGTATAGACTTAATAAGCGCAATGGCACGGCAGCTAACTTTAATAGATATATCGAGCCTAGACGTCAGGTTAAAAGATCAGTTAGGAATGCTAAGCATAATTTAGAGATACTTATAGCTGTGGATAGTAAACATAATCCAAAAAAGTTTTTTGAATGTCAATAATCGTAAGCCGATGAAAGATAACATAGGCCCTCTAGTGGATGTTAATGGCGCTTTGGCTTCTGACGTTCAGGCGATGGCGGGTATTTTCAATAACTTTTTTGCGACAGTTTTTACCGTAGACGACGTAAATAATGTCCCCGACGTGGACGATATTGTTCCATTTAGTAGCGAGACTATTTTGGATGAAATAACTGTTTACGAGGGTGAGATTGCGCATTATATCGATAGGCTAAAAGTTAGGAAGGCTCCAGGCCCTGACGCTTTTTATCCCAGACATTTGAAAGACGTTATCGTAGGTCCCTTAACTAAGATTTTTAATCACACTCGAAACAAATTATTCTGAAGACTTCAAATTAGCTAACGTCACGCCCATTTTTAAAAAAGGCGACCGCTGGCAATTATAGGCCCATTAGCTTAACGTCAATTGTCGGTAAACTATTGGAATCTGTCGTTAGGGATCGTATCATCGATCACTTAGAAAGTCGAGATTTGATTAATAGTAGTCAGCATGGGTTTCGACGCCATAGATCTTGTTTAACTAGTTTGTTAGAATTTTATAACGAAATAGTGCACGAATACGATAGGCATAGAGTGGCTGACGTTATTTAGATTTTAAAAAGGCGTTCGATACAGTTCCGCATAGAAGATTAATTGCGAAGGTTAAAGCGCACGGTATACGCGGTCAGGTAGCTAACTGGTTAGAGAAATGGCTTCGTGCTAGGAGACAGAGGGTCGTTGTTAATGGTAGTGACTCTGGGTGGTTGGATGTAGGTAGCGGTGTCCCACAGGGTTCAGTGTTAGGCCCATTGCTATTCGCAATTTATATTAACGACATAGATGTAGGATTGACTAGTAACGTGCCAAAATTCGCGGACGATACTAAAATAGGCGGTAAGGTTGTTAACGAGGACGATAGAAATAGGCTCCAAGACGATGTAAATAGGATTATGGAGTGGACGGATAAGTGGCAGATGCAATTTAACGTAGACAAATGTAAAGTTTTGCATATAGGTTCTCGTAACAATTACACTCACACGATGGATGATAGAGAGTTAGCGAGCGTTGACGAGGAAGTAGATTTAGGCGTACGCGTATCTAAGGATTTGAAAGTTAGAAACCAGTGCCTGGAGTCTTGCGCAAAAGCTAATAGGATGTTAGGCTTCATAGCGCGTAATTTCGAATTTAAATCGAAGGATATTATATTGCCCATTTACAAGTCCCTAGTCAGGCCTCATTTAGAATATGCCGTTCAGTTTTGGTGCCCGTATTTGCGTGAGGATATTGATAGGTTAGAAAGGGTTCAGCGTCGTGCCACGAAACTAATTCCGTCATTGTGCAACAAGCCTTATGAAGATAGGATTAAAGAGTTAGACTTGCATTCACTCGAAACTAGGAGATTAAGGGGGGAGCTTAGTGAAGTTTTCAAAATCGTTAATAACATCGATAACGTAAATTTTGACTGTTCACTTTCGATAATAGTAATACTCGTAATAACGGATTTAAGTTGCGTGACAGACGTTTTATTACTAATATCGCTAAAAACTTCTTTACGTTTAAAGTAATTGATAAATGGAATAATCTTCCCGCGCCCGTCGTGAACTCTACCAGCGTTAATGTGTTTAAAAACCGTCTAGATAGATATTTTCAAAATATTAACGTTTAAAATAAAAAAAAACAATTGGCAACAGGAGCTCTGGGGGTCGTAATCAGGGATGAGTCTGTTGATGTCTAATGCCAGCTTGTAACAT
The DNA here is from genome assembly GCA_023014485.1 of Bathynomus jamesi. Classification (NCBI taxonomy): domain Eukaryota; kingdom Metazoa; phylum Arthropoda; class Malacostraca; order Isopoda; family Cirolanidae; genus Bathynomus; species Bathynomus jamesi. Next base: position 451,081 of record JAJOZX010004015.1, on the reverse strand, counting down.
GCCAGCGTGTGATATGCCAGCAGCAGCAGCAAAAAAAAAAAAAAAAAAAAAAAGACGAACTTAGTTGTAGCTTGTTGAGTAAATTAACCCACGTTTTATTCTTTATACTTTTTTTCTTCTCTTTATTGCATGTCTGTAGTTTGCATGTTTGCATGGTATGATAGTGTTTGAGTTAAGAATGTGTTGTAATGCGTTCTTATTTTACTTCTTTTCATCTTTCACGCCTTTCCACCCTAGTGGGCTGCATCCTCTACCTCCCTATGGAGTGGAGAATCGGTCTGCAACAGTTGGAAGAATGTGTTGCTTTGAGTGAAGAATGTGTTGTTCTTGAGTTAAGAATGTATTGTATGGTTTGTAAGCGTTCTTATTTTACTTATTTTTATCTTTTTCCACTTACTTTTATCTTTTTCCGGCCGAGTGGGCTCTACCTCCCTATGGAGTAGAGGACCGTTCTGCAATCTTTCCTATTCTCTCCTACTATTTTTCTGACATGTCGGCAGTGGCCGGCGAATGATGATGGCGAGTCCTTTTTATCTTTTTCTGAATGAATGTTAACCCACGAGTGATAGGTGTTGCTACTTACTTAACCCCTTATTCTCTTCTCTTAACCCCCTACTCTTTCCTTTCTTTCGGGCTAACCTTAGAGTGGATCTTAGGGCCTTTGTTAACCTTAGCTTCTGTAGATCTCCATAACGGTGCATTTGCGCCAAAAATGAAGGTAGGATTCAATTGAAACAGCATGAAATACACCAGAAAAACCTATTTTGTCACTAATTTGGGTGGATGTGTTCTACCGAATCTTTACCGTAAACAGGGAGGCCCATATACCAATCCTTCCCCGGGGCAGCTCTCGCCGGCCCTGACCTTAGGCCACTAAGGCCACTAACTAGACCAGATATAGCTCTAGCGGTAATTATTGAATGTTTCACCAACACTGAAATTAATATCCAAAATACATTTTTATAATGTATTTTGAAGTCAAGTCAAGTCAAGTCAAGTCAAGTCAAATCAATTCAAGTCAACTCAACTCAAGTTGTTGCGTTCGTTTTGTCAAAACAAACTAGACTCATTTCACATAGTGTATACTGTATATAGTCTCAGGGATTATTATTGTGAAAATGCTTGCGCTTATAATCACCAGTGAGTAGCCAAATAGGTATATATGTTTTTAAAATGAGGGTGGATCAGACAATTTTTATGTAATTTAAACGTATAAAATTATGTATTTAAATTAATGTCTGCGATCATTAATATGAACAGTAAGGGAGATAATACGTACCTTGTAAGACAGAGTTCGTGACTTCTAAGACTTCAGATTTAATTAATTCTAGTTACCACTCTTTGTGTTCATTGAGTCAGAAAATTAAATGTCCATCTTCCCCGCTTTCCAATAATTCCTGTATTCCCTTCATATCTTGCGCAAATGAACCGAAACAAAGTTATGAAGCATTAAAGTTTCCCTATGTTTTGGTTCATTTTCGCTAGAAATGAAGGTCATATATGAACCAACACACCAAAATACATTAGAAAAATGTATTTTGGATATTAACAAAAACCAAACGGGCTAGGAACATATATATACACACAGTGGCGGTCCTGGGCATAGGCGATATAGGCGGCCGTCTAGGGCGCCAATTGGTGGCGGGGGCGACATAGCACGCCCGTTTTTTGTTTTTTCTCAGTCCGTCTCCAGTCCAGAGCTCGAGAAATTTACCAACTCACGGTCTCACCAACCCTGGTTGGAGATAGATATTTATCCTTGGTGATAGGCATCGATTTTGCTTGTGAAAATCAATTTATAAAACTAAATTAAAAGTTATTTCATTAAAATAAACAAGCAATGAAATAGGTATAAGTTAAAACTGTTTATAATTATGAAACTCAAGCAGAGTAAGTTAGAATGTAGCTAGCGACGGATTTTTCTCCACTCCACAATTTCGTATGTGTTCTAGTTTACAGTGAGTCGTGTCTTGCCGAGCATCATGTTGAAGAGGACAAAGCCGTCAGGTGCACAGGGAAGAAAGAAAAGAAAAGAGGAAGAGGAGATGCGATCGAAAAGTAGAGGTATGTCATGAACATTTTAAGTTTCATTTTTATATCTAACGTTACTTTTTAAACTGTAAAATCAAGATAAGTTTGTTACTTTAAGTGGGCAATCCGCTATTTTAGGCAAAAATCATCTTTTTTCTTTTTTTGCTGAAATGACTTCTAAAATTTGTCTGCTTCATGTTTGTGTTGTCATATTTTGGGTTTTTAGTTTAAAACCCTCACCCTCACCATAACCTACCCTTTATGGCTAGGTGTAAGGATTATCACTGGTCAACAAAGTTTTTGTCACAGATATTTTTACTTGAACTATGTGTAATTTTTTACGTTGATTACGAAAATGAAAACAATTTTTCTATCACCCGCAGTTTTAGAGTGACACACGAATTTACATTACTAGGATTTGAGTGAGAATAGGAAGGGGGAGGGGTCTGCCCCTTTCTCTGCTTATAAGTTGTTACACGTCACTGTTGACTTTTATTTGTCAGTTACTCATTTGATTTCACTCAGTGAACATCGTGCATTTTATTCGTGATTTTCCTTAATCATTTTTTGTGTCAGTGCGTTCGTATTGTTTCATGACAGAATGCCACGCAAGTCTGTCAACCATCCAAACTGTTTCTGTTATGTGTGCAGAGAGTTAACACTTAAATTTCAAAGGCGAAATTTCACCCCTCTCGTCAAAAAAGCATACGAACTTTTTGGTTGCAAGGTAGGGGATCAGAACAAGACGTGGGCACCTCATATATGCTGTATTACGTGTTTAAGACTTCTGACAGGCTGGCTAAATGGGTCTTGTCAAATGCCGTTTGCTGTTCACATGATATGGAGAGAGCCGAAAGACCATTTAACGGATTGTTATTTCTGCTTAACAAATACACTAGGCATTACTACGAAATCTAAACATATGGTACAATACCCAAATTTACCATCAGCCATAAGACCTGTTTTACATAATAAACATTTGCCAGTACCAAGGCCACCGGAAACGTGGAGTTTAGATGATGAAAATGAAATTGATGTACAATGGTAATGACGAAGCTCAATATGGTTTACTGACGGACGATGTTGATCAATGTTTGAACCATCTTGTTCATCGACAGAGCCTCACTTAATATCTCAAGCAGACCTGAGCGAGCTTGTCTGTGATCTGAAATTGTCAAAAGATCAATCCGAACTTTCGGCTTCCAGGTTGAAAGTTTGGAATCTTCAAGAAAAAGGCACTAAGATATCTTTTTACCACAAGCATCAAAGAAACTTTCTACCCTCTCATGAAAACCTTGGTCAACAAACATGATCCAAACGAATGGCGCCTATTTATTGATTCCTCGAAGCTGAGTTTAAAAACTGTATTACTCCATAATGGAAATAAATACCCTTCAGTTCCATAGCACATGCTGTACATATGAAGGAATCATACGACAATATGCACCTGCTGTGAAACATATCCAATATGATAAATACTCTTGGCATATCTGTGGAGACTGAAAGTGATTGCACTTCTTCTTGGTTTACAACTGGTTATACGAAATTCTGTTTCCTCTGTGAATGGGACAGCAGAGCACGGGAAAGCCATTACTCAAAGAAACAATGGCCACTTCGACAAGCGTTGATTCCAGGCATAAAAATCTCACCAGTTCACCTCTTCTTAATCCAAAAAAGTTATTTGCCACCACTACATATTAAACTTGGTTTAATGGAAAATTTTGTTAAGGCTATGGATCAAAATGGCATGGGGGGGGGGGGGGGGGGGGGGGGGGGTCTCTACTTGAAACAGAAATTTCCGAGGATCAGCAAGGTCGGTCAAAATCAAAGAAGGGATATTTGTGGTCCCGCAAATTGGAGAAATCATGAGAGAGCGCGCGTTTGATGAACTCTAAGTGGAGTTGAAGGAGCAGCTTGGAGAGCATTTAAAGTAGTGAACACAAATTTCCTCGGAAACTTCAAGGCCGAAAATTAAGAGTCACTTGTTGAAGAACTTCTCAAGGCCTACAAAGACGTCGGGTGCAACATGTCGTTCAAAATTCATTTTCTTGACTCGCATCTCGACTTCTTCCAACAAACTTAGGCGATGTTAGTGATGAGTATGGGGAACGCTTTCATCAACAAATATCCACGATGGAGAAGCGATACCAGGACAAGTGGAGCCCCAGCATGTTGGATGACTACTGCTGGACATTGTCAAGGGATGGCCCAGAGGCGAAATCAAGCGTAAATCATCAGTAGCCACATTTTAGATGAATTCAATATGCATTTTCTACTTTGATATTGCTATTACGCCTATAAATTAGTCCAGATTTAATTTTCGATTCACTCAATATTGGTGGGTGATAGAAAAATTTTGAGGCCATTTTTGAACTTGGCGGTAAAAAAACCTATAAGATCCACCCATTTTTGTTCATGTGACAAATAAAAAGTTCAATTTTGTCAACCAGTGAATTATAGGGCGTTTAGTTTTAGTATTGGGCTTAACTAGATTTCTGCTGTTATTAACATGTACTCATCAGTGTGACCACTCTACATTTTTAATTATCCCAAGAAACCCCAACAAAATTTCCCCAGAATTTCCAAGGTTATATAAATATTCGAATGATTTAATTTTTAATTGAATTATACTTTTTTTTAACCAAATGTGACAATAATCTGGAAAATAAACAAATATAAACCCAAAATAAAATAAATGGCATGTGACAGTAATAAGTTATTTACAATGACAGAAGCAACTGTGTGTCATCATGTTTTGCTTCACATGATAACATTCATTTATATCGTTTCAGATGCACTTCTAAAGTATCTTGGAGGACCCTCCTCTGCTAAGACTAGGATGTCTGTGGATGAAGGGCCATCTACTTCCACCTCTACTCTGCTGCGCCAGTTTCCTCAGATGAAGGCACATCAACCACCCTCTCTACCCTGCCATTTTCTTTAGGTATGTACAAGACGGTAGCATAGATATTAGTATCCTATTACCGGCATTAAATTACTATATGTCCTCTTGTCTGATAACAAGGAGGGCTAAGGTGGTTAGCTTGTACAAAATGACACAATCATCATATGAATCATGTTTAACCCTTTAAGGACTGAAGGTACAAATTGCTAACGTTTCAAATATAAGCATTCATAACTTAACCCTACAAAAAATTCAGGCTTAAAGGGTTAACCATCATAAGCATAATGTAAATACATGAATTGGGGAAAAAGCATAACAGATTTTCAAAGGACGTGTTTATATTTCAAATGATTAATAGTTACTACTAAAAACTGAGGAGACAAATCTAGGTGAAGTTGTACTAATCATAAGCATGAGCATGATTGTCTACACCCTGTTCTCGGCTTCTACACAAAGATGGCTATCCTGAAGAACCATGTTAACTTGACTTTAAAATCATGGTCAGAGACAAGGTGGGAAAGCAGGGTGAAGAGTATTGGCCAGTAAGGTACCAAGCAGCATCAGTGAGAGAGGCACTCATTGAGGTGAGGGGTCAAACCACTGACCCTATGGTAAAGATTGAGGCCCAGTCTTTGGCAGAGGAGATAGTCATACCGGTTTTCAATCTGCACTGTGGTGTGGTATGACATCCTAAGCCACATACAGCAAGTCAGCAAACTAATCCAGTCTCCCTCCATGCAGTTGGATGTGGCTGTCAATCTGCTAAGGAAGACAACAACTCTCAGCATTTACAGAACAACAGGCTTTGTGGCTGCACAAACCTCAGCCATAGACATGTGCGAAGACATGAATGTGGAGGCTGTTCTCCAGCAAGAGGGGCTGAGGTCCACAAAGCGGCACTTCTCCTATGAGTCCCCTGATGAGCCCATCAATGACGCACTTAAAAATTTGGAGGTGCCTTTTTCAATGTGGTGGTGGATGCTACTATCTCATCACTTCAGGAAAGATTGCAGACCTTGGGAGAAGTGAGAGAGAAGTTTGGAGTGCTCTCAAACTTCCAAAACTTGTCAAATGAGGAGATGACAGAGCAATCAGAAACCCTCAGCAACACTTTAAGCTGTCGATGACATTCTGATCTAGATGGTAGGGAGTTGGCACAGGAATTAAAGAATTTGCCTGAACTGCCACCTACAAGCATGACAGCACCTCAGCTGCTGACGTTTATCCACGAAAAGCAGCTCTCAGAGATCTATCCCAACCTCTGGGTCGCCCTCAGGGTTGCTGTCACCCTTCCAATGACAGTGGCTGAGCGGAGAGGAGCTTTTCCAAGCTCAAGCTCATCAAGACTTACCTGAGGTCCCCCATGATGCAAGATCGCCTCAGTGGTCTTGCGGTCATCAGCATTAACCATGCGGTTTCTGAGCAGATTTCCTATTATGACATCATTGATGAATTTGCATCAAGGAAGACCAGGAGGATCAGGTTTTAATAGGAAACAACTAGACCTAAAACTTCCAAACCAAATTTAAAATTCAGTTATTTGCTAGCTGGCAATCTTATTCCTTTATTAAGCTACATTGTGTGATTTATTAGTGTTTTTATCTATTTTGTGTGCATATACATTGGAATATTTATTTTGTTTGCAATATATTTGGGAATCTTTATTGGGTGTTCAATTATTATTCATACAAGATTTCTTTGTAGTTTTTGTTTCAAGACAACTTGTTCTTACTTGAAGCTAAGAACAATAAATGAAGGAGGTGCTTTGTGTTTTAAAGACAATGTGTTCAGTGTGTTTTATTGCGGCAGAGGTTATGCACCGGGTCGGGGCGGGGTAATGTGCTGTTGATAGAGGAAGGACACCTTTGTGCCTAGGGCGCCAAAAATGGCAGGACCGCCACTGACCACAGGATCAGTGTTTAGGTCCATTACTCTTTATTTTATATCTAAATAATTTAGAGAAGGGAGTAGGTAGTAAAATCGGGCGTGTCTAATTACCACACCGGACTGCACCGGGACAAAATATTAATAATATACTCATCAAAATCAATAATAAAGCAATGTTATATGCATTAGATGTATTTTCATCTGACTGAGTATAAATTTTGGCAAATTTTAAGATTCTACAGCAGCTATCTGATCTATATATATAACTTTAAATTAAGTTATGTACAGTATATCAAACTTGTGACGGTTATAAACGTTAACTACTATAACGTGTGCAATGCCGTTGCAGAAAGCGTCGTGTGCTAGGTGTGGGGTTAATCGGTGGTATACTGATTTTAATGATTACGACGGTGGTCCTATGGCAGTGTTTTTCACCAAGTTTTTTAAGGGAGCCACTTCTTCAAAACATACACACTGAGAGCGCCGCATATATATATATCACACACACACACACACACACACACACAATGGTTCTACATTCTAAATGTGATTTTATTCACCGTTAGAAGACTACGTTTGAAAGGCAACTAAAAAATAATAGTGCTACATCTCAAAAGTATTGTACTGTGTCAAGGAGAGAAGTTACTACAATCCAGAGAAGGGATTGCTGTGAAGTAAGAATGAAATTCACAAATGAAACCATTTCAACTATTCCTAAACTTTAAAAATTCAACAAAACATCGCTATTCCAAACTAAAATTTGTGTTATATGAAGAGCAGAGAAAAAAAAATCGTGTGTGTGTTAACCCTCGTCAGGAACCTTCAATTTACTTACGTTGTTGGAACCATTGCACTTTGCAACTCGTGTGCGAAGATCGCGTGTTGTTCGTCTGAGTTGATCTTGACGTTCCTTTATGCGGCAGCAGCATCCAAAATGCGCACGAGCAATTCGTCTCGTGTATCCACCTTTCTTTTGTAAACTTGACTTTTCATCCACCCCACAAACAATAATCTAACGGAGAGAGGTCTGGAGACCTTGGTGGCCATTGAATGGGACCACCGCAGCCGATCCATCGACCAGGGAAAGTTTGATTTAGGTATTGCATCACCAGACGGGTAGAATGTGGAAGAGCTCCGTCATGCTGAAAGTACATACCAGCGTGTGTAGCCAAAGGAACATCCTCCAATAGTCGTGGCAATTCATTTTGCAGAAATTCTAGGTAACTTTGGCCCTGTTACTTTAGAGAATCGTCTTGCAGGACAATCAGCTGATCATCGATGATACCGCACCACACATTGGCAGAGAAGCGATGTTGAAAATTTGTTTCCACAGTGGCATTTGGATTTTCGTCTGACCACCGATGAGAGTTACGAGTGTTGATACCGTCACGGGTGAAAGTAGCTTCATCGGTGAACAGTATTAATCGAAACAATCGGCGATTAGCATTTACCCAATGACAAAATTCCAGTCGCATGGCAGCGTCTCCTGGTTGAAGGTGTTGTACACGCTGTACATGATATGGATGCAAGCCTTCCTCACGTAATGTTCGCCATACTCTTGTGTGTAGTAAACCGAGACGTGTAGAAATTCTTCGTGAGCTAGTAGTAGGACTACGCTCTACCAACTGAAGAATGTTTTCCACTCCAACCACATCTTGTTGACCTTCACGTTCAGATGAAACATGAGCCCTGGGAAGTGTACCAATCTCAGGCAATGTGTTGAAAACCCTGGTAAACACACTTCGATCCGGAATTCTGCGGTTTGGAAACCGTCGACGGTATTCTACAACAGCAGCTGTTGTACTTCCATCGCAAAAACCGTAGACATACACCATATCTGCATATTCGGCATGTGTGAAGGTGTGTGGCATTCTTAACACTGCTTCAAACACCAAACAATGTCACTCACAACAGTCAGCTGTCGATTAGCTTATGTTACATGCTTACATTACAGCTTACATGATTCAAGGTTATAGGGAAGGGAAGGGGGAGGAAGAGCTGCGCGCGCATCAGATTCAAACAGCTCTATCTCCGCAACCATTCAGAATTAGACACATGTTCTTATGAACTTTTTTCCTCACAATGACCGATACTATCACCTCCCGAAGTATTAACCTTTCCTCCTGAAACACCCTATATATGTATGTATGTATGTTTGTTTGTTTTCAAGTTCTGAATCCATCCTGAAAGTGCGTCCCACATGTTATGAAACCCTGTATATTGAGAGATTTATGATATAAAGCTGTGCAAGAATTGAATGTAGGTTTGTCAGACCATATGATTGAATTGTGTGAAGTTGATGGTTGGTGTTTGATTTAAAAGGTGGGAGTGAAGATACAGAGAATAATAGTTGAGGTAATTAGAAATAGAGGTGGTTGTGAGAACTAGATTCCTCATGAAATTAAGAAAATGAAACCTTATTCAACTACTCAACCACCAACAAATTCTTATCCCTTTCCTGATCGAACGCTTCTTTCACTGGCTAGATCATCAGTGAATTCTGAATCCTGTCCTGTCCTATATGGCCTAGGGCCTAGGCTAAAGTCGGCTGCAATTAAAATTAATTTTTGGGTTATTATATTTAAGAATTATTCAGTTAATTGATCTTCTAAATAAGAGTTGTGGCAAATTTAGGTTGTTTTTTCAAACTGTGTGACCGGATTCAAAAGTTCCAACAAGCTCATAACTTTTGATCTGATATTCAAACTGATCGCGGATGTGGAATACTAAAAGATGTTGGGAGAATTTTTGTTTTCCTTTATGAGATTCATCTCGAAATAGAATAAATAGTAAATACACAATGTTAAGGAGTCTCATAGAATCGCTTCAGCTTTTAGTGCCCTATCGTCACCTTTAAACAAGAGTAAAGCATGTTTGAGTTGATGCATTATTTTACCTTTTATGTTATCTGAAAGATTATGCAATGTAGTCTTATATATACACACACCTTTGGTTCATTCTGACGAAGGTCAAGCTTTTCACTCCACCTTCGATCTACAGTTTGACGTGGAATCCGAACCACGCCTCACCAGCAGCCCAGCGTCTTAACCACTAGGCCACCCAGGGTACCCATTTATCTATCAACCACTTTCTTTATTGTGTGGAAGGATGAATAGCTGGGTTCTACTACGCGCCGGCTGCCGTCACCGGGTTTCGAACCCGGAGCCGATGGATTCGTAGTCAGTGACGCTAACCACTACATCACCGAGGCGTATATATATTAGGGTTATGACATTTTTATAACCTCATGTTCCTGTATCATAAATCGATGAACGTTTGCCCCTTGACAATGAAAATAACAGTTTTTTCGATATATTTTGAAAAAACTTCACCCCAAAATAAAAAATAAAAAATTAATAAAATAATAAATAGAAATTTGCATGTTTATTTCACAATTATTATACATAAACATATATTATATTATACAACATTATACCTATACAATACATTAATTATACAAATACAATATTATACATTTACTCTATTATTGTTTTAATTGTTTTACTTATTGCTTAAAATAAACCTGTGATTAAGGTTGTCTTTATTTTTACAGTTTACGTAAAGTTCTTGCATCACCTTAATGGCACGTTCCGCACATTGGTTGCTCCTTGGTATAGCTATTGCAGATGGGTCTCTGTTCCAGTGATTTTCCAGAGTATTTAGTGCTTTTCGGTATATTCCGGAATATTCAAGAAAATACTAGGTAACCAATCTAGAATGGTGCAATGCAGCTGTCTCGAATATACTATATTTGCTTTCGGGGTGACATTTTTTTTTAATTCTGAAGAATTAGGCCCTTTTTTATTGTTTTCAAGCAAAAGTTCATCGACTGATGATACAGGAAACAATATTTATGACAAAAAATTAAAAAGTCATAACCCTAATATATATACACACACACGGTGTTTCAGGTCGGACCATAGAAACTTAGAAATATGGAAATTGGCGGAATTTGTAATTTGTATTTGAAGTGTCATAATAATTCCGCCAATTTCGATATTTCTAGGGTTGACCTGAAACACCTTGTGTATACGCAGGATGGTCCAAACGTCCCTATCTATTTTGTTGAGATAATTAGTATTTTAGGATAAAAATGTAGTAACATTTATCAAGCTTAGGTCTAAGATTCGACGTGAGCACCATCAGTGTCTCTGCAAATCTCAAATCTGTCCACTGCATTGTGGAACACATTCTCAAACATCTCTGGGGTTATTTGACGTATTTCAGCGACAATGCGGGTTCGCATATCCTGCAGGTCTGTAACTCTTGTTTTGTAAACCTCAGACTTTATAAATCCCCACGTAAAGAAGCCTAATGGTGTTAAATCCGGAGATCGTGCTGCCCACGGCCTGTTTCCACCACGTCCAATCGAACGATTTGGTAAGAGCTCATCAAGCTACGCCCGAACGTTGTTTGCATAGTGACATGGAGCTCCATCTTGTTGAAAGACAACAGCGTTGAGAATGCCATGTGAACGAAGCTGGGGTTCAAGAAACTGCTGAAGCGTGTCAAGATAAATTAGTCCTGTTACCATAGCTTCTGCAAAGAAAAAAGGTCCATAAATCTTCGATCTTGTCATACCCAACCAGACGTTAACTTTAGGAGAATCTCTCTCCCATTCGTAGAACTCGGTTGGTTTTTCACTAGCCCCGATACGGCAATTATGTCGCTTAACCTTTCCGCATGTGCGAAATGTCGCCTCATCGCTGAAGAGAATGTGGTTTAATAAGTTTTCGGTATGAATTTTTTCGATCATTTCTGTGCACGTCTTGGATAATCCTCTTCGTGTAGCACTTGAATATGGTAACTCCTTTTTTATTGTTGATTTCAAAATCCTTAGAACAGTCGTTTTTGGTATGCTCAGTCTACGTGATGCTGTGCGAGTTGACATTCTAGGATTTGTTTCAAAGGCATCTCTTACCAATCTGACGAGTGGACGTCCAGATCCTGTTCTTTTAAATTTATTGACCATCTCACAAATTGCTGTCTGTAGGTCCTGGTTCGTGAAATCTTTGAATTTTTCTCGAATTTCTTTACACTTCTTCCCCTGGATACGTAGTGTTACTACCATCACATGTTCTTGTACATCCATCATCATCTATGGCCTGTAGAAAATAAAATAGAACATAATATTTTCAGCAAAATAGATAGGGACTTTTGGACCGCCCTGTATATAAATCGAACCTAAGTATTTTTCATATTTGCCAAGTTTTCCTCCCCGACCGTGAGCTTTCAAATTTTTCCCCTTGTGTGGTTAAGATGAAAGTGTTTATGAATATGCATTTAGATTTTGCATCAAGTCATATGTAATGTACAGGGTGTTTCAAAAGTCCGAAATATTTTCAGCGTGTGTATATATATAATGAAAATAACCAAGAAGGAAAATTAAAAGGCGAAATAGTGCTCAAGCGCTTTCATTTAATGACCTCATTAGGAACAGGAACAGTGTTCCTGAGGATGTCATTAGACGAAAGTTTTTGACTCACTCACTCCTTCCTATGATTCTGAACTTGTGAAACACCCTGTATGTTCCTCAGGGAAAAAGAAAACCCGCCTGTTAACTTTGGACAATATTTCCTTTTTAATGGTCTTCCCTTTTTTCTTTCAGGCTTTTTTTCTTTCAGCCTGTCTCCGAACCCCCACTTAGTCGGAGCAGTGGGTCCCCTTCAGCTCTTCCCATCCCAAAAGCATCGATTTGTCAAACAGTAGCGCCTTTATCATCTCAGAAATACCCCTGAGAACGTCATGGAAGGAGATAGCATTGATAATTCCACCGAGAAGGACTTTGACATGACCACTCCTGCGGAATCGCAGTGTCCAGTGTTACTTGAGGGACTTCATTTAAATGCGACTTGATCTTTTGGTTCACTTCAATGTTTTAAGCTTTTGTTATGAAATGTAAATTGTTTTCAGAGACGTTGTGTTTTATAGATAAATTATTTATTTACAAATAAATGTAAAAAAAAACTTTTCCTTTTAATATAGACAAAAGAGGGTCTAGCATCATCATTGAAATATCGCAAACATTGCATTTGAATTCCAATACCAAACATCAAACAAGGTTCTTAGAAAAATAGTTCATGGATATTTAGAATCGCATTATGTAAAGGTGGCACACGTTCTGGCATTCCATTGATGAATTTTCAGCGTGGTCTCTATTTACTTTTGTCAAGCCTTTGTACTTAGCGATGCTGATTATGGCAAACTCCTTTACTTCTTACGGAATACGGGTTTACTTCTAAAATCCAAACTGAACAGTCCTGCTTTCCCTAGTTTTTAGTCATGGTTTTGAATTTCTTGAACAACATTCTACCACACGATTTCCGGCACCATCTGACCACCTTTGTAAAGTGCCATGACTATAATAATAATAATAGCTGACTGTGGTGTTCAACTACCGTAAAGAAGAGATTGCTGGTATTTGTAGAAAGCATTCAACTCGTCTAAGTACTGCCGTACTCCTAAGTGAAATAATTCGTAACAAGTTTCGAAGATGTTCAAATACGCTTGAACGAAATGTCAGCAAAAGGAAGATTTGAAAAAACTATATAGGGCTATGGGTTGATTGCCTGTGCCCTCATCCGTTGGAAATTTCCAACAGACGTCAGTGGAGGGTTACCGACAAAAGCCCTATGCTTTTTCGTTAGAGAGTTATGAATATGTAGGTGTTTAAAGGACCTTTTTATATTTAAGTGATTACGGTAATTCTAGCGTCGGGATTTGCGCGACGTACAGTATACTAGAATGAAAATAATTTGCCTCACCTTATTTTTGTTGGGTCTTTGTTTGCTTCGATGTAGGGCGTTACGATCATTTCGGTGTAGGGCCGCCACGATGAGTTTCGCGACGAATTTACTTAAGGTAATTAATATAGGCAGTCACTATATAAACCCCTGAAGGAATAGGCCTATCCTTTTTAGTCATTAGGTTTTATTATAAGGAATTCACTCAGAACTAGAGGGGGACAAAGACATCCTCCCGTTTAAAGCTTCGCTGTAACATAAACAGCCCTGAGAGCCGTTCCTTGGTTCTGGTGTATTATTTGCCGAACTAGCATGATTTTGTTGTGTCTACTCCTTTTGGTAGACTAAATAATAAATTGGGTTTTCTTGTTGCTATGTGGGCTGATTCATACATACAGGTTCTTTGTACGTATGGCAATTCAATTATTTCATTCCCAATAGGCTATGTCGCCAATCCCGAGGCAATTTTGTATAGATATTTAATTCAATTAATTAATAATTTATATTTAATTATGAAATAAATGTACCACATATGATACCATGTTGTGAGTGCGTATAGTTTTTCCATATACTGGGGGGGGCCGGAGAAAAATTTGTATGTTATAGATCAAAATTTTTTGACAAACTGTGTAAAACATGTAAATGGATCAAAAGAATGAAGTAGAAATTTAGGAAGAGAGAGGTTACTCAAGACCTATTCAAATATAAAGTTCAAGAGGCCAACTTCTCAAGTTTAGTTAAAGTTATGTCAATCAGTTTGACTCCCTTTAGGTATAGGAAATTTATGGGATTAAAGTAAAGTTATTAAGCATTTTAACTTTGCTCAGTTTGTGTAAGTTTTATAAGTCACCAGTCTTAATTTTTTCTTGTAAAAGTTTTCTGGCTTTCAAAGCAGTCTTTCTTTGAGGCCTGTCTGGTTTAGTCTGAGTTACATCAGGCACATTGAGAGATTCCTCCCCAATAGTATCCTGATCCATCCTTTGGGGTAATGGTTCTAATTTAGCCCCACACTCCAAAGGATATAGTAATGTGATATCTCTGGTGGTTTCACCAGTTGCTGTTTTCAGTTTTACAACCCTGGTAACTTCGTCTTCACCAGTTTTGAGTTCCAAGACTTTTCCCATTGACCAATGTTGTCTTGGTGTCTTGTCATGTATCAACACAATGTCCCCAATTTTGACTGAATCATTCCAACTTTGTTTTGTTAATTGTTTATGTCTTTCTCTAAGACTTGTTAAGTATTCTTCTCTCCATTTTGTTATAAATTGAGTCTTGATTTGTGTCAAATGTTGGTATTTTGTGTTGAGTTCTTTGTGTCCTATTTCCCAATCTGGATCCTCTGTACTGTTATGTTCAGATTCTGGTAACATGTTTACTGTTTCTCCCTTAATTAGGTGGTTTGGTGTGAGAGGTTCTGGCTCATTAATACCATCTCCCACATAAGTTAATGGTCTGTTGTTGACAACATTTTCAATTTCTGACAGAATAGTCATGAGTTCAAAAAGTTGTAGATGTTTTGTCCCAATAGTCTTTTTAAGGCAGTTCTTTACAGTTTGTATGTTTCTTTCCCAAATTGAACCATACCATGGTGTATTAACAGGAATGTACTTCCAGGTTATGTTGTGTTTGGTTAAATGAGTTTGTACTGTTTCACTGTCACAAATCTGATGAATAATTCTTTCACCAGATTTGAAGTATGTGGCATTGTCTGACCATATAGTTTTGGGTACAGAATTGTGTGCACAAAATCGTCTGAAAGCAGCAATAAAAGCTTCTGCTGTCAGATCTTCTACTATGTCTAGACATATGGCACGTGTGGCAGCACAGGTGAAGAGTACAATGTACACTTTGTATTCCTTTGAATCCATTTTGTCTCCAAAACTCACATTTACCGCTCCAGTGTAGTCAATACCCGTGGTTTCAAATGGCCGAGTAAATGTTACTCGTTCCACAGGTAGGTCTGGAGGGCTTGGGGTCTTAAAGGGTCGTGAATGGATACGTTTACAAGGAATGCATGTGTTTAAAATTTTCTTTGTTTCAGTTCTACCCTTTGGTAGCCAGTAAGTTTTTCTCAGCTCTGTCAGGGTTTGTGGGACTCCCATGTGGTGTATTTTGTTGTGGGTATCCCTGATGATGAGTTTTGTGAAGTGATTTCTCCTTGGAAGAAGAATTGGGTGCTTAGAGTTGTAAGTCAAAGTTGACTTGTTAAGCCTTCCTTTACACCTTATCAGACCCTCTGTATCCAGGTACAGATTTAGATCCATGACAAGTGAAGGAATACCTTTGTTTAATGTGCTACTGGACCTAAGATACTTCAACTCCTTGTCAAATTCTGAAGCTTGTATCTGTTTGAGCCAGTATTTTGTTGCAGTTTCTGTTAAGTTAGAAAAGGCTTTCTGAGGACAGTGTTTGAGAAGGTAGCTATTGACAAACTTGCAGCAATAGACTGTAATTCTCAAGAGTTTGTTGAGGTCTGAATAAAGGTGATAGTCAAATATAGGTTTGTCCTCAGTGATCTTTTCAGTTGTTGTAGAGTTGAGTGTGAGGTTAACTACTTTGGCTGGCCAAAGATCCTCACATGTTAGCCATTCGGGCCCTTCATACCAGATTTTATTTGTTTTCAACAGCTTGTAAGAGAGCCCTCTTGTCAAAAAGTCTGCAGGATTCTCTTTGTTTTTATGTACCTAAATTTGATACCAAGGTTTGTGTTTGCAGTTTTGATTTCTGTTAGTCTGTTTTTCACAAATATATTTTTGCAAGAAGTTGTATCTGTGTTGGTCACCCATGTTAGACAAATTTGACTGTCTGTCCTTAAGTAAATGTTTGTTATGTCAACTTCTTTATACACTTGTGAAAGAAAGTTTGCTGTTTTAACTCCCAATGAGACAGCTAATAATTCAAGTTGTGGTACAGTTTTCTTTTGGTTTAAGGGTGCCACTTTTGCCTTTGAATAAACCAAGTTACTTTCATTTTCACTTGTTAAATAGGCACAACACCCATAAGCTTGTGTGCTGGCATCTGTAAAAATGTGTAGTGTTTGCGATTTCAATCTGTAGCCAGCACATCTTGGTACGTAGATGTCTTGAACTTTGTTCAAGTCTGTGGCTAATTTTTTCCAATGAAGTTGGTCTTCCACTGAAAGTGGTTCATCCCAATCAATTTTCTTTTTCCATAAGTCTTGCAAAAGGGTTTTGGATCTTATGGTTGCTGGTAAATATAATCCAATGGGGTCGAAAATTTTGGATGATTCTGAAAGCACTTGTCTTTTTGTATCGGCATTTGGATTTAAGTTATAACTCTTTGTGCAAAGAGTGTCATCGTGTTCGGAATTCTGTTTTAAAAACCAAAGCATTCCAAGTGTTTTCGTGTAATTGTTTGGTTCAATGTTCCCATTGTTGTCTTTTGTTATTTGTTCATTTAATTTAGGAGAATTAGAAAGAGTTTGTACTGTATTCAAACCTCCTACCACTTCAGACTAGTCAATACCCGTAGTTTTAGTGGAGTAAATTTACTCCTCCACAGGTAGATCTGGAGGGCTTGGGGCTTTGAATCCTGTACTGTTTTTGTGTTGTTTGGCCTATGGCCAAGGGAGGCCACAAGACCCTTTTTGTTTGGTCTCTGGCCAAAGGAGGCCACAAGACCCTTGTTGTTTGGTCTCTGGCCAAGGGAGGCCACAAGACCAATGTTGTTTGGTCTCTGGCCAAGGGAGGCCACAAGACCAATGTTGTTTGGTCTCTGGCCAAGGGAGGCCACAAGACCCTTGATGAATTGTTGGGCTATGGCCAAGGAGGCCAAGCCCTTGATGAATTTGTTGGGCTATGGCCAAGGTAGGCCATCAGCCCTTTGATTTGTTGGGCTATGGCCAAGGTAGGCCATCAGCCCTTTGATGAATTTGTTGGGCTATGGCCAAGGTAGGCCATCAGCCCTTTGATGAATTTGTTGGGCTATGGCCAAGGTAGGCCAAGCCCTTTGATGAATTTGTTGGGCTATGGCCAAGGTAGGCCATCAGCCCTTTGATGAATTTGTTGGGCTATGGCCAAGGTAGGCCATCAGCCCTTTGATGAATTTGTTGGGCTATGGCCAAGGTAGGCCATCAGCCCTTTGATGAATTTGTTGGGCTATGGCCAAGGTAGGCCATCAGCCCTTTGATGAATTTGTTGGGCTATGGCCAAGGTAGGCCATCAGCCCTTTGATGAATTTGTTGGGCTATGGCCAAGGTAGGCCAAGCCCTTTGATGATTTGTTGGGCTATGGCCAAGGGTAGGCCATCAGCCCTTTGATGAATTTGTTGGGCTATGGCCAAGGTAGGCCATCAGCCCTTTGATGAATTTGTTGGGCTATGGCCAAGGTAGGCCATCAGCCCTTTGATGAATTTGTTGGGCTATGGCCAAGGTAGGCCATCAGCCCTTTGATGAATTTGTTGGGCTATGGCCAAGGGTAGGCCATCAGCCCTTTGATGAATTTGTTGGGCTATGGCCAAGGGTAGGCCATCAGCCCTTTGATGAATTTGTTGGGCTATGGCCAAGGGTAGGCCAAGCCCTTTGATGATTTGTTGGGCTATGGCCAAGGGTAGGCCATCAGCCCTTTGATGAATTTGTTGGGCTATGGCCAAGGGTAGGCCATCCCTTTGGAGTAGAGTAGTTTGTTTGTACGTGTCACTGTCTAACCATATAATTTTTGGCACAAAATTATGTGCACAGAATCAGAGCGCAGCAATAAAAGCTTTTACTCTCCGATCCTTGGTTATGTTTAGACAGGTTTTGTGTTTGAGACACATTGAAAGAGTAGTGTGTGTGTGTGTGTGTGTGTCGCATTCCTCCGAATCCAGTTGGTCTTCAAAACTTGGATTCACCACTCCAATGAAGTTAATACCCGTAGTTATGAATGAGTAAATGTTGTGTATCCTACAGGTAGGTCTGAAGGTTTTGGGGTTTTGAAGGAATCCAATCTGTTTGCAAGGAATGTATGTGTCTGTTATGAAATCTGTTGTGTTTCTTCTTTTAAAAGAAGAATTGGATGTTTGAAGTCGTATGTATATATTTATATACTGTACCGTACGTATGTGTGTAAATGTGTATTTTGTTATAGGGTTTTATTTTTGGGTTTTGGGTTAGGTTAATCAATTTGGCTGAGTAAAGATCCTCAAACTTTGCATTTGAGACCCTTATATCAAGCCTTGTCTGTTTTATGCCTATATGTCAAATAGGACTTAGAATAGGTTGGGCCTATATGTCAAATAGGATTTGGAATAGGTTGGGCCTATATGTCAAATAGGACTTGGAATAGGTTGGGCCTATATGTCAAATAGGACTTGGAATAGGTTGGGCCTATATGTCAAATAGGACTTAGAATAGGTTGGGCCTATATGTCAAATAGGACTTGGAATAGGTTGGGCCTATATGTCAAATAGGACTTGAATAGGTTGGGCCTATATGTCAAATAGGACTTGGTATGCCTATATGTCAAATAGGAATTGGAATATGTTGGGCCTATATGTCAAATAGGACTTGGTGTGCCTATGTCAAATAGGACTTGGAATAGGTTGGGCCTGTATGTCAAATAGGACTTCGAATAGGTAATAGGTTGGGCCTATATCAAATAGGACTTGAAATAGGTGTTAGGTGGGTGTAGGTTTTAATTTGTGCAATTGCTTTAGGTCTTTGTGATGTTACAGTTCGAGTCGAATTTTGTGATGTTGCAGGTTTGAGTCGAATTTTGTGATGTTACAGGTCTGAGTCGAATTTTGTGATGTTAATGAGTAAGTTAAATTGCTGGAATAAATTTTATAACCTACACCACAGGTTCAATTATAAATTTAGTGTTTTTAATTAGGATAGGCCTTGAGTGTAAAGAGTAAGGCCTACTTTAAGAGGTAGGCCTATTATGTAAGGTAAAGTTAGATGGGCCTACTAAATAGGCCTATTTGTTGGGCCTACCAAGTAGGCTTATGTTTGGGCCTATTATTTTATAGGACCTCAAATGAGTTAAGCCTGTTAAATTAACAAGGCTTAGTTTTGAATTTGAAGAGTAGGACCTATTAAATAGGCTTAATGTTGCGGGCCTATTATTTTTAGGACCTAAAATAAGTTATGCCTGGTAAATGAACAAGCCTTTATTTTCGGTTAGTGTAAAGGTAAAGGGATTGGTTCCCAGTTTTAGGCCACCATATGAAAACTATAGTGGGGTTACGGTTGAAATTAGGGTTAGGCCAATGTGGTAAGCCTAGCCACTGCGTGTCAGTGTAAATTGTAGAGGGGTTAGTTCCCCATACACAGGCCACCATTTGAAAAAACTATATAGGGCTATGGGTTGATTGCCTGTGCCCTCATCCGTTGGAAATTTCCAACAGACGTCAGTGGAGGGTTACCGACAAAAGCCCTATGCTTTTTCGTTAGAGAGTTATGAATATGTAGGTGTTTAAAGGACCTTTTTATATTTAAGTGATTACGGTAATTCTAGCGTCGGGATTTGCGCGACGTACAGTATACTAGAATGAAAATAATTTGCCTCACCTTATTTTTGTTGGGTCTTTGTTTGCTTCGATGTAGGGCGTTACGATCATCTTCGGTGTAGGGCCGCCACGATCGAGTTTCGCGACGAATTTACTTAAGGTAATTAATATAGGCAGTCACTATATAAACCCCTGAAGGAATAGGCCTATCCTTTTTTAGTCATTAGGTTTTAAATTATAAGGAATTCACTCAGAACTAGAGGGAAAACTTTATACGTCTTCCCTGTTTAAAGCGTTCGCTGTAACATAAACAGCCCTGAGAGCCGTTCCTTGGTTCTGGTGTATTATTTGCCGAACTAGCATGATTTTGTTGTGTCTACTACCTTTTGGTAGACTAAATAATAAATTGGGTTTTCTTGTTGCTATGTGGGGCTGATTCATACGTACAGGTTCTTTGTACGTATGGCAATTCAATTATTTCATTCCCAATAGGCTATGTCGCCAATCCCGAGGCAATTTTGTATAGATATTTAATTCAATTAATTAATAATTTATATTTAATTATGAAATAAATGTACCACATATGATACCATGTTGTGAGTGCGTATAGTTTTTCCATAGAAGAGTAAGAAACCGTCGGAAAAAGAAGTCTTCATTTGATGATGATAGAAAAACAGACCGACAAACGAACGGACAGACCGAGGGTTTGTTGCTTAGAAAAACGAGTGCCATTCTTGTTACATCTGAACGTTTTAAATTTAGGACAAAAATTAAATTTACTTGAAAAAGTAGAACCGTGAACTTTGAGAATTATTAAACCTTACCTGAAGAGGATTGTCCTTAAGTAAAGAGGTTTTTCAGCAGGCTGGCATACATAATGTACCAAGAACATCTCTATGTGGAATCCTCCAAACAATTGGCAAGACGTGTAAACCTACGATTCAGTCACCATTAACACCCAGGTACAAGCAGCAGCGTGTTGAATGGGCGCGTCAGTACGTGAAAACAGATTTTAATACTGTATTGTTCACCGATGAATGAAAAGCAACCCTTGAGGGACTTGATGTTTGGTCAAGAAGATGGATTGCTGAGATTAAGACGCCAACAAGATGGAGGTAGTGTCATGTTTTGGGCAGGATTGATAGGCAATGAAGTAGCTGTCCCATACAGTGTGTCTGATGGTGTAAAAATGAATGCCCAGTCTTACACAAACTTTCTAAAAGAAAACCTCATTCCATGGTAGAGATTGACCCTTAGCAATCCATCTTCTTGACCAACCATCAGATCCCTCAAGGGTTGCTCTTCATTCATCGGTGAACAATACAGTATTAAATCTGTTTTCACGTACTGACGCGCCTATTCAAGACACTGCTTCTTGTACCTGGGTGTTAATGGTGACTGAATCGTAGGTTTACACGTCTTGCCAATTGTTTGGAGGATTCCACATAGAGATGTTTTTGGTACATTATGTATGCCAGCCTGCTCAAAACCTCTTTACTTGAGGACAATGGATGCTTTGCAATTTGTGCTTGATTACAAATATCTGCCGCCTTGTCACTTTTCTTATAGCTCCTTTATCACTTCGCTGCCTCAGTTTGGTACCCTCCGCTACAAACTTGTTTACAGTTCGATAAGCTCTGCCAAACTGCTTCGCAATTTCAATAGATTTTATATTTTCAGCGAGTAACTTGACTATTTTTCTTTTCTCAGTTAATGTTAAATCCTTCTTCTTACCCATTTTCACCATTTAGATCCGTAAATAGAATACTTGCTTAATAAGTCGGAACACAATATTTTACATATTTTTCAATAAAATGAGATAATAATTTTAATTATCAAAATATTTTATCGAAATGAATACCATCAATGCTGCTATATATAGTGATTATTTGCTACAAATTTCATTGAAATCGGGGAAAAACTTTTGAAAACATTAAGCAGATTACATTTCCTCCAATAAGTGCGAACGCACTGTAGAACAATATGCAGTTACTTTTGAAACACATTGACTATGACAAACACTCCTGGCATATCTGTGGTGATCTGAAAGTGATTGCACTTTTCGGCTTACAGTTAGGATCTACAAAGTTCTCTCGTTTCCTCTACGAGTGGGACAGCCGAGCTAAGGGGAGTCATTATACGCAAAAAGAGTGGCCACTTTGACAAAATTTTATTCCAGGACAAAAATATTGTCCATCAACCCCTCGTAGATCCAGCAAAAGTTTTCTTACCACCTCTCCATATCAAACCTTGATGAAAAATTTTGTATAAGCCACGAATAAAGACGGACCTGGATTTCTATATCTAAAACAAGTTTCCTGGAATCAGCGAAGCGAAAATCAAAGAGGGCATTTTTCTGGGCCCACAGATCAGAGAAGTAATGAAAGACTGCATTTGATGAGTCTCTGAATGAGGTTAAAAGCTTTCCATGCTGTTCTTTCAAAGAAGTGACTACGAGTTTCCTCAGCAGCAGCAAATCAGAAAAATTGTTTCTCTGGTAGAGCAAATGCTTAGTGCTTACCGAGCCATTGGGTGTAACATGTCTGAACATGCATTTCCCGCACTCCCACCAAGACTTCTTCCCGTCAAACCTGGGCGCTGTCAGCGATGAGCATGGTGAAATATTTCATCAGGATATATCAACCATGAAAAAGCGGTATCAAGGAAGATATAACCCAGTATGTTGGTCGACTACTGTTGAACCCTCATAAGAGAAGCCACTAGTGTTTGCAGCTGATTTTCGCTTATAATTAATTAGTACATTTTAGGTAAGGTACTTTTTTGGTATATTTAATCGTACAAAAAAAGAAAAGTAAGAAAATTTGTCAATTTTCATTTGCATTTCGTTCGAAATTGGTGCGTGATAGAAAAATTCGGTTTTCAAATTCGTAAATCAGCTTAAAAAGTACATTGGAATCACACAAATTCTTTCGAAAGAGGAAAAAAGTTATATTTTGTTCAGTGTAATCAGAATAAATTACTTTAAAAATTGAAGGTCATTCGTCGAATTAATTTTTGGGAATGTTTTTTTTAACTGGGAATTTTTTCTTGGTCTAGAGCGGGGGTTCCCAAATGGGGGCACGCGAGAAGGTTCCCAGGAGTAGGCGGCAGGCATCCTGCTTTGGAACTAACTTTCACATCGAGAAGTACTCTCAAAAGACGGTGTAGCGATTACACCGTCTTTTGAGCAATTTTGAATAAGAGGGTGGTATGGGGCACTTCCCAAAGCCATCGAGGGATACGCAGCCGAGAAAAAGTTGGGAACTTCTGGTCTAGAGGGTTGCCGAGAGCGAAGTATTGAATTTTTTAAGGGCTGCGTCGTCGTCATGTCGGAACACCATTTTCCGGTAGATCAGCGATATTAAGCGACGTTGGGTTTGTTTAGTAGCTGGATGGGTGACCGCCGCCTCGTTCAGATGATGTGTAAAACTGTAGATGGTTTGGATTCCACGGAAAGCTATAGGGTTCCTCCGTTACGTGATCTTTGCTGGTATGACTTATGGAGGAGGTTAAACACCCTAAAACATTTTCCTATTTTTTCTTATATTTAATAAGTTCATAATTGTAACTGACGTTATCTAAAATTATGATTAACACGAGTCATTATAGATATCAGTATGAAAATTAGTCTACTTTTCATAATATGATGATCAATTCCCTCTCTCTCTCTCCGCCGCGACAACCAAGCTAATTTCCTTCAGTATTGAGGTGTCCCTTGTCTAATCTTTAGCTTGAAGATGCTACACATTCTGCCTTTGCTATTTTCTAGTGGTGTTTGGATGTTAATTGGGTTTACTTTGAGGTTTGGTACCAGTTTCTCGATCATTTTCCATATGTAAATTATGGTGTACCTTACTCTCTTCTTTCCAGGGAGTACAGATTCAGTTTAGGTAGTCTTTCCCAGTAGTTGATTTATTTGCAGCTTTGGCTGTGAAATTTCTTTGTATGATCAGTGTTTTCAGCAGAGGAATCATTAGTCTTGTCCCCCCTTTTAAAGGTTCTCGGTACCTGTCCCGCGACTCTTTTTGCTTTGTTTATACCTCTCTTATTTTGTGTCTCAAATTTCGCATCATCGGTCATTATAACCCCAAAATCTATTGCTTTTCTGCTTATCTGGATTTCCTGTCTATTTGGGGTATAATATGTCTGTTTTAGCTCCTTATTTCTTCCATATCTCAAGAGCTGAAATTTCTCTGTGTTAAATGTCATGTTGTCTTCTGGCCATTTGTGTGTATTCTGTTCGTGTCCTTTTGTATGGCCTCCACCTCCTTCGCGTCGCTGATTTTTCTGTTGATCTTTGTATCATCCGCAAACGATGTTACTCTACTGTTGTTGGTTACTTCATTGTCAATGTCTGTTAGCTTGACCTTTTTTATATGAAAAATATCTTGAAAAGTTGAAAAGTGGCGTCACTTCCAGAGTGGTACAACTTTGTGACAAAAGTAAAAAAAGTTAAAAAAAAGCCAAAAGCAGTTAACCATTTCTTCTTAGGAGGGCCTCATATACACACGTTATCATGTATGATGATGATAAGATAACAACCTATAAATTAAATAATTCGGTACAAGTTAATAATTACTAGTAAGAAAAATACGAATTAAAAACTAACTACAGTAAGGAAACATTTTTTAATATAAATGAGTTGGAATAGTTTTTTTTTCTTAATGGTTGAAACTCTAAAAATTCTCCTTTCCTCAACTGCCTGAAAAGATGTTGGAAAGACTTCTAAACGTGTTAAAATGGAAGTGATTTGAAGGAAATTTGAAAAAAGAAAAACACTCCATTTTTAAAATGGAAATCTACTACTTACATTCTAGATTCTAGAACCTCCAAACCTTTCATGTGAAACAGACAATTTACCTAGAAATAGTTACAAATTCGAGGAAAGTGTAAGCTAAGGACGACAGGATCCAAACGTCGGGAGACAAAAACTGAGAAAACGGTCCACTCAGTTCAAAATTGCCTTGGAGAAAATGGTGAAGAATGTGTTAGTAGTGAGTGAGTGAGTGAGTGAGTGAGTGAGTTTGAAGAAGAAATGAGGTGGGGAAACAAACACTAAGGGGTGAAGGTGAAGCAAGAGGAGAGGAGGGTCCCGGAACGTGTGTTTAGGTTGGTCCACTACAATAAAGAGAGGAAGAATTACATAAGGATTAAATTAGGGTTACTTATTAGTAAAAAATGGATTTCTTTGAATAATTTGTCTGATAATTATCCAAAGCTTTCGTCTCTTGTGGACGATGTTTTAAAGAAACTTAAATTCCTCGCTTTCCTTCAGTAGGGTTGTGTAGGCAATATTTACTCTCTCAAGCAGTAAGGATTTTGCAGTATTCTTGTCTTTATTTGGAATGTAATGAAATTTGTAGTGTTCGTCGATTCTTTACCTTGAGAATATACCTCATCTTTCGCCTCTGTCAGAGTTCTTTCGCTGTTCTACAGTCGCGTCTTTAACCCTCAAGTACTAAACTGGTGTGTATATATATAAAGTTTAACTTAGTTATGGTTCAGTAGTGCAAAAACAAAGTAAATTAAAATTGTTTATCGTTGTTATAATGACTTCACTATTTAACTTTTATCTTAATTATATACTCTGTTTTATTAAGAAACACCAAAATATTTATACTTTTAATCTTATGTTCATAACTTAAATTGTATAACGTAAGTGTAGTTAAAGTAAAGATACAAGGTTAAGCCTTGACCAAAAAATCAAGTAGGCCTTTAAAAACTATGTAACCTCGCGCTTGACATGAATAAAAGCCTAGGACCGCGGACAGGAGATTCCCTTTCGCCGGCCCAAGTCAAAAATGAAGTCGATTTTCTTTTATGAACTCGTCTTAATACAGTATAGTCCCTACTTCCCACGGCCTCTAATCGAAAAATTGTAGACAAATTAACAAGGGAAAGAAAAACGATCTTAAGATGAACAAACTGCTTCTGACGATTCGGTCTAACTCTTTACCCTAACACACTTGATTCCACTTCTTAATTTTCTCACTCTGTCCATGTCTGCTACTTTGTGTGTTCTAACTCTAACTCTGTCGTGCTGCACTGCCTTTTTCTTTGATTAGATTTCGCTGTTCCATTCTCGCTTGACATTTTGTCTCTCTTTTAATTATCTAAGAACCTTATTATTAATTTCTCGTGTGTAATCTAATATTAAAAACACATTTCTTGGGATTGTATAGTTCTTATCTCTCATGTATAATACTGGTTTCTTTGTATGGTATTGGTATAGTGCCTTCAATGGTGACCTTGTATTTGTCATGTCAGTAGTGATAATTTAAGATTAATACGTTTTAACTACTTCCTGATTTATTATTAATTAATAATAAATATCAATAACAACTAGCTGTTTATTTTCAATAAGAGCCCAGTAAAGCCTAAAGCTTAAGGGCCTTAAAACCTTGGTGTAATTTTCATTATTCTCATTTTTAAGACTTATAATTCACTGATGATGACAAAAGATTTGTCAAAACGTCTGAAGTATAAAAAATAAACGGAAATGTTTGCTGTTGTGTTGGTCCTTCTTTTCATCTGTAAGCTCCGTTTCCCTAAGGAGAAGTCAATAGTTTTGATACTTTTTTTCTCTCTACCCGCTTTTTCCTTTCTTGTGAAACTATTTTGAATGCATCCTCAAAAGCTTTCGATACTTGATTCAAACCGACGGTCTAAAGTCGTGATGATAAGGCAAATTCCTTTCTTCAGGAATCAATGACTGGTATATTTGCTTCGACAATTGGTTCAACTTGTGATTCTATCTCCTCGTTAAGTTTCCCTAACTGTAGGTTGTTTTCATAGGATAATGAAAGGCTGCTTTTAAAAAACTAGATACTTTACTAAAGCTGTAAGTTCTAAAAAATTCTTAACTATATTTTATTGCTGTTATGGCCTTACTAACCTGGATAAAAGCCTCTGAGAAATCATATACTTAGGAAGCAAATTAAAAAGAATTACAATATGTATTTAGAATAACTCCATTAGAAACTAAACAGGAATTCAAATTCGTGGTAAATTCTAAAAGTAACTTGAATATGGATATAGAATTAAATATAACATAGTTTTTCGATATCTTCAAAAACAATTATGTATTACAGAATAAACATTAATTTGCATTCACGGCATATTTTTCTATTTGGTCTGAAAAGATTGAACGAGATATAAATTTCAAATCCCAGCAAAGCCTAAAGCTTATTCGGACCAAACTAGGAGTAAATGAAGCTCATCATACGCAGTTATTATTATTTTTTCGTAATTATTAATGGTCTATCTGTTAGGCATTTCTATCGATTGTATATTACAAAACCTAGATACTTAATGATTACTTTCATCCGACGTCAAACCTGACTTTTGTGACTAATTATTATTAGGTGGCGTTGTGTTTTGACGAGCGTATCGTAGTAAATGTAAATACTTTTTCCTACATTATTCGTTGTTGACGAAAACACTTTACTCTTATCAAAAATGAATAAGAGGCGCTACAGTACAGTGTTCTGCGAGAAATCGGATAGAATTTCTAGATTTTTTAGAAGCCAAACCATAATGAACAGCGCGCGAATCTAATGATGGCCTAATAGTGTCTTTGCTATTCTAAAGTTACTGCACTTGTATGATTTGAATTAGCTATCAAGGAAAACCATTTAATTTTAAAGACTGTTATATGAGGCCCTCCAAGGAAGAAGTGGCTAAGTGACAAAAGTAAAAGAAAACCCCGGAGAAACGCAGTTAAAATTGTACCAATTTGAAAGTGAAATAACTTTTGAACATATTTCGTCGAAATATGTTCAAAAGGTTCAAATGTTATGGCAACTTTCAAATTGGTATAACGTTTAACCGTTTTTTTTACTTTCGTCGCTTATCCACTTCTTCCTAGGAAGGCCTTATATGTTATATAGTGACAACTTTAGTTTTCATCCACTGCAAAAGAAAAAAAAAAGAAAATGAGGTTTAAAACAAACACGGTGTGAAGATTTATGTAGGGCCTATGAAGATCACTTTCTTTTACTAGACAAAATAAATAACCAAACCAAGTCACGAGTTTTTAAAAATCGTACTTAAAAATATGAATTCCTTGAATTTTTAAAGACTAATTGAAAATGCCATATTGAATATAACTTAAACGAGTAAACACTGGGAAAAAAGAAAAAAAAAAAACCACAAGAGGCTGTTTTTGAGGTTTAGAGAAATGGCCCTTTGTGCGTTACATTTCCTTTGTCATTCGGGAGAAATTCAGACATGGAAGAACCCAGAGAAATCCTATTCGAAGAAGGAAGATCCAAAAAGACAGTAGATGATACATCGCTTGCTTTAAAAGAGGTACTAAAAAGCTGACTTAGGGAGCGACACAATAAAGTCTTATTTCCTGAGAAACTTTATCGCATAAGAGCTGTCTGTCTGTCTGTTTATGCTCCAATGGATTAGTAATGAAAATTAATTTAAGCTGGAGCAAAAGCTGAACTGAAGATAGAATTATTTTCCATTAATCTAATATTACGATCTAGATAATGTTTAATTTTTATCAGTTAAAACGTATGTATAGTCAATGAGGCCAGGCAAATTCCATCAAATGTCTTGATTCTGCAGGCGATAGACTGGTGATGTAAAATTTTCAGTGTATTATCGGATATATACAGCAATTTCAAAAAATATATACTATATTCCTCTGATATTGTACTTTTATTTAAAGAAACCCTAATTATATTGCAGTTCACAAGAATATGTAGCTGCTTCGTCGACCCTCTAAACCCTCGTTCAGAAAAACAGTTTAGTGAATTTTAATGATTTTGAAATTCCTTACAGGCAACTATATACAGTAATTCTTGCCATATCTTTCCTGATCGATAAAAAGGTCTGTAAATCAAAAGGCATTTAATTCTCTTAACAATACATATATAAAAGGCTTTAATGTTTAAAATATGCCTACTAAGTACTTATTAACTAATGAAAAGAACTTTAAAAATTAGCTCCGACCAAAAAGTTGGATCTTGACAGCTTTGACTGGATTTGCTCTGGTTTATGCCTCATTTAATTACGCCACAGTATAAGTTCAGAACAGTTAGTCCAGAATACCAAAGAAGACTTTCGGAGGAAAAACGAAGCCATTCAATCAACTTAAAAAATTGTATTACTGTCACTTCAAGAAGCTTAAAAGACTAACTGATATTTTCTTATACAGTGGGTAATTTCTCGCTGATTCGTGCTGAAGTGACTGTAAATAAATGATAGCTAATGAATTTGAAATTCCTAGCACTCGTCGAATGTAGCTTAATATATGGTGTCCCATTTGGGGATAAATATTACGAGTATTGCTACTATGGATAAGTACTCGTATATGATCAGTACATTTCTAATGATTGCGAACACAGAAAAATATTGAAGCTCTGATTAGGACTTGCAGGTTATCCAGCATTAGTGATAATTGATATTTAATTTAAAATTGAGCATTATAATTGTGTTGTAGTTATCCCTAAAATTCCGTGCAGCTCAGTTCTGGTCTATTTATTCTTTTGATTTATAGCCAAAGCCATTTCGAAACTTTAAATTTGGAATACTTTCGTTGTAAATATTGCTGTCTATTTCCCAAAAACAATTAGTTGTTTTAGGAGTGCTTTCGACCGTGTAACTTTAAAATATTCAAAACTAAGAATATTTACAATATTCTTGAATATGAATATTTCTTCTACGTAAAATTAAACTATTTTAAGCATTTGTATTTAAAACTAATCGAATCCACGAATTATAGTTAAGTGTTCCCTCGTCGTCATCGTTTTCATTCACTCAATGAACCATAACTAAAGCATTTTTTAAAAAAAAAAAAAAACCCACATTCTCTAAAAGAACGGTTTTTTTCGCAAACATGCTGCTATAATTTGCATCCACAAATCCTGCGGGAAGCTTCAAGAATGCATCATGCAATTCTTCTAAGTCATTGATTACCTTCTCTATCTCAAATTGAACAAAATATAATAAACAAAAAATATTTTACATCTTTTATCAATGTAAGGAAGAACGGAAAACTGTAATCCAAAAACAAACTTGTCAAATTCTAAAAGATTACCATAAATTTCCACAAATATCAATGGTGCAAAACCCTTCTGAAAAGTAACTCAGACCTATAATAATTAATAACTAATAATTAATAATAATTAATACAACAAAAGTATATGATTCAAACAACCGACTATTATCTAGAATTATCTAGAATTATTATTACTTCTAAGGATTTTTCATTGCTAATAATTTTTCCTAGTTGGTATTCACCATTATGATGCATACAAATATTAATTAATTATTAATTAAATCTATATTTTTCTAATAATAATTACCTAGAATAAATTTCTAATTTAATCTAAAAAAACGAAACAAACAAAAAATTATTATTGGCTGCTGCTACAAATTTGCTGCTAGTCGATGATAACAGACATTATCTAGAAATATTAAAGTCTATATAGCTATGCAATCTACAAATAATTGATATTAACATTATAATTGGTCAAATGTTAACAAACTATTAAAACTTTATAATTGGAGGCTATTCATTAATTTAACAATTAAAAAATACATATTTTAACGTTAAGGTATATTACGACCGAGTAAATTTGTTAAATTGTGTGTATATGTATATATATATATGTATATATATACACACACACACACACACACACAATTTAATATATAAGTTGGCTTAACCAAAAAGCACTATATGTTACTGAAATGAATACAGTAAAACCCCTAATTAAAATGCACCAACTTTTTTCGTTCTTTCTTGTTGGTTTTTAATCGTAAGAACTTCAGTAACGATGTTTTTAAGAACGGAACTTCATTTTAACAAAGTTTAGCGACTGACTAAATATTAATTGATGTTACGTTAACTAAATTTGACAATCAAAGTCAAAAGGTACGTTTCCTGTATATAAACATGTAAACAGTTAGGCGAAATTTTTTTTTTTTTTTTCCCCTCACAAAATTTAATTACCAATTATAAATTTTTGGGTGTTCTTTTTAATTTGGGGTGGGTGGGGGTAGGGGTTCTGTTTTTTAAATTTCTTTTTCGCCAAAGAATATACGATAGAAATTTTATTTTAATTCGGCAAATTAATTTCCGAAGTTGCACCTCACTTTAAAAACATTCATTATTAATAAATATTTATAAAAAAAAACCCTCAAAATTTTGACTTTATAATAATAAAGTTATTTTTCAAACATATGAAATTAATATTACAAAAAAGTATTTCGCAGTACTTGATGTAAACAAGATCATACTCGCAACAGTAATACTTTTACAGTAAATAAAGTACATTTGCATAGCTAAAAATTTAAAATTTATCTTTGTACTTGATTTAACGCCATTGCTTCATGGGTTTAAACCTAATTTATTAACTCGAGGAATCAATCAATCAATCAATCAATTTTTTAATAACAAAAATTTCAACTCAACAAGATGCGAAAATCATCCATTTTAACTCCGAAAGGACAGAAATATTCAATAAATAGATATAAAATGAAAATATATATATATATACTTTACACGTAATATACTATATAGTCTCTTATGATCAATCTTAATAATTACTGTATAACAAACATTAGCCACTGCAGGAGAGTGTTACATTATATCGTAAAAAGAAATAAAAAACTTTTTATATTTCAACAGGATTTTTTTCATCATTGTAGCAAATTTTAATTGAGCAAAACCCAAAAGCAGAAAAGAAACGTTCTTCTCTTGTTTTCTTATGGAGCTAAGATATGTAAAGTGAGCTATCGTAAGAGGTCTTCTGTTAAAATAATAACAGACCGTTTAAATGGTCTAATTTGCTCGTAATGACGTCAATATGGATATATATAAAAGCAGATTATCTCGTTAATAATTAAAAAAAATTAAACCAGAATGGACAGACTGTGTAATAAATAAAAAAAAAATATATATATATATATATATATATATATATTATATATATATATATATATATATATATATATATATATATATATATATATATAAACGTAAAGAACGACGCTTGTATAGGAGAATATTCCGCGCAAGATGAGAGAGAGAGAACGAAACAAATGTTTCGTTCGTTCTCTCTCATCTTGCGCGGAATATTCTCCTATACAAGCGTCATTCTTTACGTTAATTATACTGCGTGTTTGCAGTTTAAATATAATATATATATATATATATATATATATATATATATATATTAGCCTCAGAGTCGTTCTGAGGATGACAGTCTAAAAATGGATGAAAGGACAACCTCAAAAACAAACATTGTTCAACAATTTGTCCGATCATGACAGACGATGGAAAATGATCGAAACGTTTTTGCAGATCCTTTCGATCTTCAATATATATATATATATATATATATATATACACACACACACACAGTGCTGTGCCCGCTAACGCTAACTACCATTAAATTCAGCGCCGCTAACGCTAAGCATTTCAACAGTTAGCGCCGTTAACGCTAACTTTGTCGCTAATTTTCTCTGAAACTACCTCAATTTATATATGTTCTGCCTTCCGTAATTTACTCATATATATTGGCACTCACACCTTGATAGCAACCAATTATAAGGTACAAAAATATGACGTCATAGTCTACGAAAATGAAAACATTTTTATGTATAGGAGTCGAGCTCCTTTTTTATATATTAATAAGCAAAACAAACCAACGGAAGAATAAATTCTATTCAATTTATTAAAAAAATTAGCGGTTAGCGGTTAGCGATTGACTTTCTCTATGGACTTAGAGCCGCTAACTGTTTCACTTACAATTTTGAAAATTAGCGGCGCTAATCCCAGCATTGTATATATATATATATATATATATATATATATATATATATATATTAGTGTTTTCATTGAATTTAAATTAATTTTAGTTTCGTTTTACTAGTTAATTTGTGTACTTTTTTTTTTACCTCTTTTTCACGGTTCCTTCCTCTTCCGATCAGGTTGTTATTATAATAATCATCATCATTATTAGTAATGACAAATACAAAGTTTGGAACTAAAGAGTTTCAGCTACAAAAGTAGGATCACATTTGCACATCACATTTAATACAAATTATATATATATATATATATATAATTAGGCAGTTAAACTCTTGAACCCGTCTTGACGCCAATGGTGTACCGGTTTTTTTTATTTATTGGAATATTACCGGAGCTAAAAACCGGCTACGATTAACGGATAATTCCGGCAAGTACCGTCAAATGTTCTACGTTGATGACGTAGTCGACGAATCAGTCCGTAACCAACCCGAAACGTCTCTCAGAATAGCCTTGGGTTATTTTGTTTCATCTTTCTTCTCTTATGGTTTGCCCTGTTGGCCTTGCATTATATTACGGTGCGTGGGGGGGACAGGAATTACTGTTCGTTCTCATAATGTTGTCTGTAACAAATACGTAAGTTATGTGAACGAGGTACTTGCCCTAAAGTACCTCACTTTCCCTAAAGTACCTCCCAAAACACACACATGACTCGAAGAACAAAAGTTTTGAAAATATATATACATATATATATATATACAGGGTGTTTCAGAAGTTATGCCCCATACTATAAATTATATTCGCTTTCGGGGCATAACTTCTGGGACACCCTGTAATATATATATATATATATATATATATATATATATATATATATATATATATAATGAAAAATGTAAGATTGAGTTGCGAATATCGAATCTTTGAGCTCAATTTAAAGTTTTGAGATACTTCTTTAAAAACTTAAAATTTGACCCGTAATTTTTTCAGAAAGTTGCAATAAATAGAAAATAATTCCTTGTTTTTCTTTCAATAAAATGGCGTCAAATAAATAATTGATAAATATATTTTTGGGGGGTTCAAATTACATCAAATTAATCAATTTACAGAACTTGTACTCGGGGGGTCGGGGTGGGGGAGTAAGAATGGAACTATTGTATTATAAATTTAAGGAGGTTAAAATGTATTTTACCCGTTTCATTAACTTTTAATATATGATAACTGACGTCTCATGCGTGAAATCCCCCCCAAAAGGCGCGATTTTACCCCATATTTACGGGTAAATACCGAAAAAAAAAAAAAAAAAGGTGTTTGTGCTAAACTTTTTGAAAATTTCTCGAAGTATTCAAGAATTCGTCAAAAACTGAAGGTCACTTCGAATGTTAGCTGGGGTGGGGTGGGGGGGGGGTAGGGTGGGGGGAGAGTGAAAATGGGGAAAAAAGTTTGGATGAATTTAAAAGGTTCTTTTCAGGGGGGAGAGATAGGGGGGTTTATCAACTCTAACTGAGGTTGTCGGAAATAACAATTTTTAATATAACATTTTTCCTTCATGACGTAGTAAATCGCGCTTCATTGAAGATAATAATGATAATACTTTTGATATTAGTATCATCAAATAATACAAAATAATATTTATAGCTACAGTGACACCCAAAACACCCCATTCCAACCAAAGCAAAATAAAGCGGGTCGATGACCATTGTTTAAATTCAACAGAAGCTCTTGAGAGAAGCGAAGAAAGGGCTGAATTGGTGATGATGGTGGTGGTGGTGGTGGTGGCCCGGTGGGGTTGGTGGAGGTGGGTGGGTGATGGCCTTCGGAAGAGGAGGAAGGGAAGAGGGACACAGCTCTTTCCCCGAAACCCGCGAAAGAAGATCTCTCTCTTATCGCATCCATGATGGAGGTCACAGCCTGCGAAATGAAAAAAAAAATCAATAAAACTAATGAGAAAAAATGCATAAAAATTACTCTAAAGACGAAAAAATGTCGCGCACACACACACGTGTGTAACGTAACCAAACTTAACAAAAATACGCTTAATGGGGGTATACCAACAAAGGGTGGGGCCCCTTGAGCCCCGACTTAGCCTTAACCTGTAACTCCTCTCAAACAAATTCTTTCAATTTTCATCATTTGATGATGCATGTCGATCGTTTCCTAAATCACGAGTTCGGTCTTATGACCGTATGGGAATGTGTGATGAGCTCGCTGTTCGAATCGACAGCTGCAGTCGTTAATAAAACCACTAGAAAAGGCCAAATACTTTCTCTCTCTCAAATTCCTGATGAGAATTAAGTGGAGAGAGAAAAATACTTGTTATAAAAAAAAATATTGACAAAAACAAGTTGAAAACATGTTTTGTATAGAATTTTCTAAGTATTTTTAGCGATAAACAGTTTACAAAAACTGCTCAGTGCTCATCGTTCAAGTCTTTGCCGATCAGTACAAGTAAGACTGCAGTTTTGTAAACTCGTTGGCATAATTACACTGGCATGTTCCGTATTGTGGTAGCGATAGCATCCTTGAGTGTTCGAAGAGTTGGAGATTTGGTCACATAGACAGTACAGCGTCTTTGATTGTATACTCCAGGAAAAGGAGCCCTCCGGAGTTAAATCTGGAGGCCACGCTGGCCAATCATTCAGCTTATGCAGCCCGATCCACCGACCACGAAACTTTTCGTTCAAGGTCGTCCGGTCCTGGGTACATGCGAGTACTTCCGCTTCCGTAGAATTTTTGAACAAGATTCAAAATGTTCTTACTATTGGAATAGTCAGGCCATGATGCTTCTGATACTGAAGAACAACTTCAGCTGCATGCATTCTGGTAGATGGTGTACAGTCGATTCTAAACACCCTGTCGTGAAACTTAACACATTTAGAAGCGATTGTACCAATCGAATTCTTTCGAACTTAGTGGATTATTCTTTTTCGTGGTTGAAAGCTCATGACTAAGGCCTATCCTTGGGCGTGTCTCTATAACTAAATCATAAATTGCTGTCTGAATATCGCGTTCTGTGTAACCGCGAAGTAAAACTGACCCGTCAAGAGCGTTTCTCGCTTGTATAAGTCTAGAGTGCATATTATCTGTGTATATTTTAGTCATCTTGTTAGTGCTCATGTGAGACCCTCCTAGGAAGAAGTAGCTAAGAGGCAAAAGTAAAAAAAACAGGTAAAGTTATACCAATTTCAAAGTGCCACAACGTTTGAATTTTTGAAGTTCAAAAGTGTTGGCATTTTCAAAGTGGCACAACTTTAATTGCATTTTCTGGCGTTTTTTACTTTTGTCGTTTAGCCACTTCTTCCTAGGATGGTCTCATATGCAATAAGTGAATTCTATCTTTACTCAAAGTCTCATTTCCTTATCACATGCGTGTACATTATCTTTTTAAGTATTGTCGTTTTTTTTAGTCAACATTTATTAATAGCCTTCCGAGTGCATATTCGTAGTTTAACGTACGCTTGCTTAACCTACTGTAATCTCCAGTTAGGTTAGATTAGGTTAGGTTAGGTGAGGCGTAATAAGTCTCTAAAAATGTTCTGTCCATGAAATTATACGTACAGATCCGAGAAAAATCCATACATCCAAAATCCCCGCCAAGAACTTTACAATGCTGTTATCGTAATATTTTTAGTTTGTCTTTTAACGGAAGGGCGTCAGCAAGATAGAGAGAGAATTGCGTGACTCTCTCTCTCTCTCTCTCTACGTCAGTAAGTAGCAGAAGACCCGAGCTGATCTTGTGAATAGAAATCAAAATCGCTATACAATGTCTGTAATACGAATGGAATCGTAATTTTTCGAATTTTATCACCATTTTGAAACACCTTTTCACATAATGTTTTTCATACGCGCTTTAAGTAAATTTCAACTGCCTGCAATATTTGATTTTTTAGTAACATTTATCTTGCTTAAAGACCTACCTCAAATCAAAATTAAAGTAGGCCCATATTTCATTTTGTAAAAACTATTTACTTTGAGATTTTATCTAAAAATCATTTATTTATGGACCCATTTCTTTTCCTAAGACTAAAATCTTACACTTACAAAATAGTCAAAGTTCAGATTCGAAATTTACGCTTTTCTGAGTACCAAAACTGATATATATGTGTATCAATATACAGGGTGTCTCAAAAGTCACTATCTATTTCGGTGACATTAGATGTTTTTTTAAAAAATGCTATGCTGGCATAAAGATATGTACTTCTGGTGCAAATTTGTGTATTTAAAAAAAGTTAATTGGTTTATTATCTTGACATGCTTGAACAATTCCTCGAACCTCAACTTCTTACAGATGGCATTCTTGACACAGTAGTTTTTCAGCAGGATGGAGCACCGTGCCATTATGCAATAATTGTACGTGATTATCTTGACAGACGCTTCCCCGGTCGCTGGATTGGTCGTGGAGGAACACAACCATGGGCAGCACGTTCACCCGATTTAACACCATTAGATTTTTTCGCCTGGGGTTTCATTAAGTCTAAGGTGTACACTGGTAGAAGAATTAGTGATGTAGCCGAACTTCGAAATCGTATTACCGATGCAGTTCAGAAAATAACACCTCAAATGCTGGAAAGTGTGTTCCGGGAAACAACTTATCGCTTTGAGCTCTGTAGAGACACTGATGGTCGCCATGTGGAGACAGATAAATAAATAGCACTAATTCTTTGTGGCACTTACTTTGAAATAAATATATTTTTCATGTCTTAAACCAGTTTTTCGTAATTCCCATTATTTTTCAAAATAGATAGTGACTTTTGAGACACCCTGTATATAGCCAAGAGCACACACACATATATATATATACACTCTACCAAACGTCTCAGTTTTATGGTAAATCAGTTATAAAAGGATTCAGTATTAAAAATCATATTGAAAAAACAAAAAATTCCCGTAATTGACTGATGAATGCTGGCTTTCTATTATGAACTGCCTTCTTCAAATCAAACTATAAGTGTTCAAGCAAATTCAAGTCTGGAGACTGAGTTGGCCATTCAAGTAGCTTAAATTTCTTCTTATTTATATATTCCAAAGTTGATTTACTGGTATTTAGGATCATGGTCTTGTTGTAGTGTATACTAAAATTAAACCCCATTGACAGCTTACGTACAGATTGAAGAAATATTGAAGGAAATTGTACTTCATACTTGGGGGAATTCATAGTACCAACTATTCCAATTAAATTACCAGGTCCAAGCAGCACTGAAACACCTCCACGAGAGGACACTCCCACCATCATGCTTCACACCGGATAATATAGTATGTTCTGCTGTTTCAGTTCCGTGTTTGGTCTTCTCCAAAACATACCTCTGATAATTTCTACCAAATAGCTTGAATTTTATCTCGTTTCTGAACAAAACTCGTTTCCAATAAGCAAAGGAGTCATTTTCATGGCTTCTACCATAATTCAGTCGAGTTTCACGATGAGATTTCTCCATAAAATCCTTTTTTCTTGGAACTCATGGTTCCATAAATGTATTTTTGTTTAACGTAAGACGGACAGTAGTAGTAGTAGTACAGGGTGGGCCGTAAGTTTCCATACATAGGAAAAATTAAACGTTTGTTTTTATGTTTCAGATACCCTAAGAATATGCGTTTGACGTAAGATCTTGTTTACTGATGAAGCAAATTTTTACGTCAATGGAGAGGTTAATCGGCAAAACATACGTTATTGGAGTAATGCTAACCCTAACTGGCTGAGTCCGACGAAGATGCAAGGTGCCGGTAAAGTGATGGTGTGGGCCGGGATATGGGGTGACAGAATTATTGGACCAATTTTTTTTGTCAGTGGAAATCTTAATGCCGAAAGGTATCTTAACATGTTGCAAGAAGAGATTTTCCCATCCCTGCTAAACGAGGAAGGTAACTTCCCAGTTTACTTCCAGCAAGATGGAGCTCCACCTCATTATGGTCTTCACGTGCGTCGGTATTTGGATCAGCAGCAGTTTCCGGATGCTTGGATTGGTCGGCGTGGTCCTGTGGAGTGGCCTCCCAGATCCCAGATCTCACCCCCCTTGATTTCTATCTTTGGGGGCACTTGAAGGCCATGGTGTATCAGGAAAAGATACGAGACATAAATCATCTAAAGGAACGTATCACCAACGCTATTACAAGCATAACGTCAACTGTGCTAATGCGTGTTCATCAACAGTGGGGAACACGTATTGAAATGTGTTTTCAAAACAATGGCAACCATGTAGAGCATATTATAAATAAAAATGGTTGTCCATAAAAAAATGTTTATTTTTCCTATGTATGGAAACTTACGGCCCACCCTGTAGATTGATGAAAATGCACTCCAATCTTTTCCAGATAATCTTTTTACGTATTTACACCTTAACTTTGTATTAGATAATATTTTAGTTGAAATATAGCTCACACATTACAGTTACTGATTCGAACCAGTGGTCCATAAAAAGGTTAACCCCAAAGTTTAAAATTTACAGAGGAAAAGCAAGAATTACATTAAGAAAATTATTAATTTACGAACTTGAACTACTAAATCGGAACATAGTGACCTTAATATCTCTAATAAAATATATATTAATTTATTTGTGTATAGCCTTATTATATATATATACACACTGCGTTCACACTTATTAAGCAGATTACATTTTCTCCAATGTTTTCAAAAGTTTTTTCCCGATTTCAATGAAATTTGTAGCAAATAATCACTATCGAAATGAATACCATCAATGCTGCTATATATAAAATATTTTGATAATTATTTTAATTATCTCATTTTATTGAAATATATGTAAAATATTGTGTTCCGAATTATTAAGCAAGTATTCTATTTACAAATTTAAATGGTGAAAATGGGTAAGGAGGATGATTTAACACTAACTGAGAAAAGAAAAATAGTCAAGTTACTCCCTGAAAATATAAAATCTATTGAAATTGCGAAGCAGTTTGGCAGAGCTTATCGAACTGTAAACAAGTTTGTAGCAGAGGGTACCAAACTGAGGCAGCGAAGTGATAAAGGAGCTATAAGAAAAGTGACATGGGATGACCTGATAGATATCTGCCGCCTTAATCTATCGTAAAAAACGACATTACTTAAACCAAGTAGGACTAGTTTAAACTTAGATATAACCTTCGGAAAATTTATACTAAAGATATCTATCGTGTTACGTCTTCACTGTTCAAGGTCTGTAAAGTATGTAGCGAGTCTTTTCTGATACCGCCATGTTTATGAGGGGTTCACATAAAGCAAGAGCATATCAGGCATATAATACTTTACGAGTTCAAAAAAGGAAATAGTGCTACTGAAGCAACGCGAAACATTCAGGACGTTTATGGCAACGATATTCTGCATGTGAGGAAATGTCAAAGATGGTTTCAAAAGTTTAGGAATGGTGACTGCTGTTTGACAGATGCAGTACGCTCTGG
Organism: Bathynomus jamesi; assembly: GCA_023014485.1. NCBI lineage: Eukaryota > Metazoa > Arthropoda > Malacostraca > Isopoda > Cirolanidae > Bathynomus > Bathynomus jamesi. The sequence goes on along the minus strand of JAJOZX010004015.1, from coordinate 410,910 downwards.
ACGCCCTGATGAGTTTGATGATGACCTGCTGTTAGCCGCATTTGAAGAAGACTGTTCAACAACTGTCGAAGAATTGGCCCAGAAACTCAATTCATCCCCGTCCACCATCCATCGACATTTGCAACAACTCGGGGAAGTGCCTAAGTTAGGAAAATGGGTACCACATGAATTCAGTCGACAATCTGAGGGTGCGGGTAAACATTAGCACAGCTCTTCATTCCCGTGATCTCCAGTCACTAAACGGTGCCAAAACGGATCTTGGTGATGAAAAGTGGATACTGTACCAGAATGTTAAGCGCCGTCGACAGTGAGTTTGTGCCAGAGAACCAGCGACACCACAGCCAAAACCAAATCTTCACCCTCGGAAGGTGTTGCTTAGTGTTTGGTGGGATAAAGGCGGTGCAATACACTTTGAAACCTTACCACACAACCAACCAATCACCGCTCAAGTCTACTGTTAACAACTGGATCGATTGAACACTAGTAGTATAGCCGCAAAAGGGGAGAGTGCAGGAATGTTGCAGGTTATTATGTAATGTTGCAAAGGGGGGTGGGGTTGTTGCAAAGGGGGGTGGGTTGTTGCAAAGGGGGGAAGGGGTTGTTGCAAAGGGGGGAAGGTGGGTTGTTGCAAAGGGGGGTGGGGGGAAAACTTGGAGGCGGCGTTATCCCCCAAGAGAAAGAAAGGAGGAGAGGTGTTCACCTGGCAGGAGCCAAGTGCACATTGTTTTTTTTGTTTAAGGTGCTTTCAACCCTGCTGGATTATTAACACCATTTTTTTTTTTTTTGTAGAGAAAGGTGGTGAAAGAAGTAGTAGAAGAAGTAGATAACAAATCGTACTAAAGGACATTAAGACTTCCAGCCGGGCTGGCGTTGTTTTATAGGCTCCTAATCAGCCAGTTGGCGTAAATGGCTTGAGTTGCCAGATACCGCGATACCGTTGTATACATTATTATAGACTCCTAATCAGCCAGTTGGCTGGTTGTCAGATACCTCTTTTAGCAGTATTATTGCATACATTATTATTATATACGCCTAATCAGCCAGTTGGCTGAGTTGCCAGATAGCGCCATGTATTCCATTGTATACACTATTATAGACTCCTAATCAGCCAGTTGGCTGGTTGTCAGATACCTCTTTTTAGCAGTATTATTGCATACATTATTATTATAGACTCCTAATCAGCCAGTTGGCTGGTTGTCAGATACCTCTTTTTAGCAGTATTATTGCATACATTATTATTATAGACTCCTAATCAGCCAGTTGGCTGGTTGTCAGATACCTCTTTTTAGCAGTATTATTGCATACATTATTATTATATACGCCTAATCAGCCAGTTGGCTGAGTTGCCAGATAGCTCCATGTATTCCGAAGACAGAGTTGCCAGATACCATTGTATACACTATTATAGACTCCTAATCAGCCAGTTGGCTTAGAAGGCTTAAATATTGCCAGATACCTGTTGTATACAGAATACCGGTAGTAGAAGGCATAACAATAAACAACATTGCATCATTCTTTTTATTATAAATATATAGAAAATAAATATACATTTGAGGAATATGCGTATAACAGAAATATATACACACAATTATGGATATATATATATATAAAATAAAATATACATTTCATATACATTTGAGGAATATGCGTATAACAGAAATATATACACACAATTATGGATATATATATATAAAATAAAATATACATTTCATATACATTTCAATATGTACATAACAGAAAGAAATATATACACATAATTATATATAAAATAAATATACATTTCAAATAAATATACATTTCATATACATTTCAATATGTACATAACAGTACAGGAGAAATATACACACACACACACAATTATGGTGATATATAAAATAAAATATACATTTCATATACACTTCAATATGTACATAACAGTACAGGAGAAATATCAAGCAAAATATATATATATATATATATATATATATAAACACAAATCAATAGAAATATGCGTATAATCGTCAAGCAAAATATATATATACAATTCACTTTTTTTTCAAAATACTAAAATCGGTCTTAATCGAGTTTACAATTACATCATTATTGCTCTGCATTACGCAGTCATGCGGCTTAATAATATTTCACCGCTTAAAGTATAGGGAAACCTGTATTCGATATGAATGGCTTTCATATCGTTCAGTACTATTTTTGTCCCCACTTTACAACCGGTTGGCAAGTCATCTTTAAATACGTCTAGAATACAATCAAAAGCACGCACAAAGAGTTCATCGTTAGCTACATTATTAAACACAAGTTTATAAGAACGCTTTTCCAATCGAGGGTTTATTTCTACCGACTCGAGCTTTTCAATCGTGAACTCTTCACTCAACATAGCGGCAATTGAAATAATCTTCTAAATCGTTACGACAACTGCGCGTTATATAAAGAAATAGTTCTTCAGGGTGAACGGTGTAGGTGAGCTCAGCCTTGTACCGATCAATTGCTTTGTACCAAAGTTCATGGTATTTCAAAGAGTCTAAACTTTTTAAATAAACATCCAGCACTAGACCATTCTCATCAGTCCTACACTCGTTAAACCCATCGAGCAGAGCAGTGTATGCGTATTCAAGAACTGTATCAAAATAAAGCATATCCGTAACACGCGCGTCTAATATAGGTTTCAGTTTACGGAATCCGACGATTTCAAACATTCTGTCGAGGATGAAACGGTTTCGCGTAGGAATAAGAGCGTTATTATCAGAAGCATTCTTCCACATCAGCCTTATATCAATGCATGGCCGATCGTTATTTATACACAACGTACATACAACGGCGTATGAGGGCGCGTCACTAATCTGCTCTCTTCTTGTACCTACGTTAGCAGGTATTTTATAACGATCTTCACACCACTTATCAACTATCACAAAGATTCTATTCATCTCCTCGATACTTAAATAAACCCGTTTGTTTGTCGGTCTACATTCCGTTTCCAGTACATAGCTAATGGTACCGGAATTACGCCTGAACACGCGCAACGATTTCGTCACGGACACATCGTACGAGGCGTTGAGAATGCTGCTCAAAGGAAGTTCCATCGTATTCGAGGAGCGCACGTCTACTCGGTTCAAGCTCTGAGATAACTATGAGCCGTGTGAGGCACAGGCAGGAACGGTTCGACGGGCGGCTGACTCGATGATACGTGAATGGGCATGTTCGTACGACTCGAATTGTTGCACATATTTGTTTTTCCGTTTCGTCACTACCAGCCTACGCACTTTGGATAAGAACTATGCGCTAATCATCTCCACACTCCGGCGCACTATTTGAGAGGAACATATGCTCATATTTTTCCTTTCTACCCATCAAACGATACTCGTCTCTAAAATCTGTTAAAAACTCACGCATGGCACTAGCCACAACCTCACTATGAACCTCATCATGATATACGTTAATATAGTGATAAAAACACCTAAGATTGTCCATGATCACGAGATTCACATTTTCAGACGTAGGGTATGAGTAATCGACATGGTGTAGCATGACGTAATACCGCTTGTCACACCACCCATCCACAAGGCTCATTATCCATACCTGCTGCTTCTCTTCTGCACGCGTTGTTTCTTTTACTTCACGGTGTATGTGAGACTTTATAAAGTTTAGCCCTGCAGCATACTTCAGCACATCGTCTGTGCCTTCAACAGTCTCACCAGAACATCCGTAGAGTATTTGTACATCTTGGAACTTCGCACAATCCAATGTGGCTTTAAAAGAGGCATAGGAGGGGGGAATAGGAAGTTTTTCGGTATCCACCACATCCTCACACTTTACTGAATACCATTTCATAAACGTTGTGCAAGCAATATTAAAGGTAGCCATTTCAATATACGTCTGATCTGAATACACGTCTGATCTCTCGGGCTTACTGCGGTCGACTGACCACGCAGGGACTCCCAGATAGTAGCATGACTCACGCAGTGGGCGGAGCTTAGAACTTTCACCTACACACACACACACACACACACACACACACACACACAAAGGAGAAAGTGAAACGCTATTTGATTTATTGAGATATTCATATATTTACAAATACGATTCGAGATATTCAAGTTATATATATTTACAAATACGATTCGAGATATTCAAGTTATATATATTTACAAATACGATTCGAGATATTCAAGTATATATATATATATATATATTTACAAATAGATACGATTATATACAAGACGTGTGAGTTAGAAGCATCATTGGTATCCAAAGGGTACGGTATCATAGGTGCCAGGTAACTGGTAACGTTTCCTATAGGTGTTACGGCACACCATCGTACCCCTAAGTTCCTTCACGCCTCCCAGCTTCTGCGCCCGAAAATTGTGGGTGCCTACAATTAGTTGGTGAGGTTGCAAACATACTAGATCCTTCAACGACTCAAAGTTAACAACCTCCCGATTCGCATGGTTGAGCGTAATACCCTTTGCCTTCACGATATATTTCATTTCATCCCCTACCCTGACCCGTACCCCATAAGTCTTAGGTCCTGTTGAGATAAAAGAGTCGGCGTATGCGTCGTCCCCATACTCATCCTTGATCTCATCAGTGAGCTCGCCGAGGAACTCCCCAATAGCGGGCATGTAATCACCCTCCCTCTCTGTGAATATCACGCTATCTGTATCGGCATACAATACTCTCCGCCCAAGAGAATGCAATAGACCCCAAAGTTTTATACGGGCGTAGGCTGTTGTGAAGCTCGCCACAGGTATGTTTGTAACCCTTGAGGTATCTGTGGCAAATTCAGTGTTGTTGTACTTTATTACGTAAGTATTACCTACATTCACGATCTCCATGACCTCTTTATCGGGGGCATTGGCATAATCCCAGACATCGCTATAACTTTGTGCCAAATGAATGTTCCCTCTGCCGGTATTCTGCGCAAATTTTCCCCATAGACTGTTTAGACACAATTTTGCACTAAAGCGCTTGCCAGGATTCTTTACAATTTGGACACGATCAAGTTGTATACCTTCGCGGTCGCGGTAACGTTGAATATAGGCAGACTTTTCATCTTCGGTATCAACTCCTCGCGGATACCCTGATGCTTCAACCTTATCCTTCAAAAAGGCGTTTATATATGGTGTGAAAAGGTTGGGGAGCTTCTGAAACCTCCACACCTCGTGTATCTTCAGTATTCTATAACCATGGCGTACGGCTAGGGCCAGCTCAGGACTTGTATATACGCCTCTGATCTTACGCTGGTGGGGTATATGGTTACATTCGCCGTTATCCTCTTCCGCGCACTTCACGCACAGGGGAAACATGAGCTTGTCGTCGATAACGACAGGTAAGATCGGCATCCATAAATTGCGTGGGGGGAGTACGTCTACGAAAGAGAGCCCAAAGTAATGATCATTCAAATTTTTTGAAAATTCATTGATGGATGGTAGGCTAGGCCCCACCAGTTTCTCAGGAGCGCCCACGGGGTACGGATGCTCTTCATCACGTATGGGTATAAAGAACAGAAATCGTAGTAATGGAGCTTCACGCCCTCCGTAGGTGGGAAGTATAGTCTGAAAGGATTTGTACGTCCTCCAAACAAGCTATCACCACATTTGAGAGGATCCAGCACCATTGAACGCTTGATCGTTTTTATTTCCTCACGGTATACATCGTCTGTCTCCATCCGTGCATCATATTCATGCTCCCACAAGACTTTGTGAGTGAACTGTGATCCTATAAGTTGATCGCGGGTGCGGGTCGATGCAAGACAGTCGGCAGGAGACCTACCGTGATATCTCCGGTGACTCCGCACTCAGGACGGGGGCATCCATGCCACCAGCAACCGTTAAAGGAGTACACAGTCTTCACACCAGTGACACGGTTTTCACTTAACCCATCAACCCAAAAAACACGTCCATTAATCTTAATGGGTACTTCACCCGTGTTGCGGGCGTGCTTTATGTATACACCTGTTTGTTGCTGCAGGTGTATGAGCCAGTAAATAGCCTTGTGTCCGTAACTGCGGGGGTTGTTTCGGTGAATAATGGCTAAGGTGTCTTTAGGCATGAAGTTATTCTTGAACACCGTAAAACATAATGATGCGATGGTGGTTGCGACTTGCAGTGGATCGCATTTGAAACGGGCTATGTACATACTTCTAAAGGCCTGGAAACATACTCTAAGCACGCGCACATCATTCACGCAATAACGCTCACATTCATCAGCTATATTATAAGGGTTACTTTCATTAAAACTGTCGTAGTATCGATCAAAGTCTTCACGTTCATCCATGCAGTCAAAATAATGTTTGGGGGGTGGTGGGCCTACGTAGTTTAAAGTCTCGCTGGTGAGGAAAGTGTATGGGAAGTATCCTTTGGAAACTTCAGCTGCTACTCCCATCACCTTGGGTAGCTTTGCTAATTTACAAGGTGTGAATAATAAAGTATCTTTAAATTGTACATTGCCTCTTATCTGCATCTGTATTAATTTGTTGCCTCTTTTCAATGGATCACCTGTAAATATCTCAGAGGATTCGTGTTCAAGCAACTCCTTATAAAGGAACTGCGTGTCAAACTTTGCCCCGTTATGGGCGAGAATATACACAGTCATTTTTTTGAACTTGTCGGCTAACTTGACAATATAGGACACAAATAGTTTCACAGGACTATCGCTGACATTCGTTTTAAAAACGTTTGTCCGTTTACCGCATTTGGGGCACTCGTCACATTCGATACCCATACACTCATCACAGATGGTCTGGCTCACAAGTAAATGTGGAATTACCTCTTTGGTTTCAGCGTTCGTATATGTTTCTATATCGTAGTACACAGTTATACAAGGGTTATTTTTAGGCTTAGCATCTTTCATATAACACACATGCTTTACTCCATCCGCCTTATATTCCTCCTGGCATGTAGGACAGTGAATTACGTCGCACTTGTGCTTAAATTTTCCCCAATTATCCATTGTGTGAAACATACCACATTCACAGATTCTCATTTTCCTGCACGTACCAATTGATTTATGGAGATCAAAGCAGCTATTATTGAAAAATGTGCGTCTACACACATCACAGTCTCTCTTCTCAACTACACGGCTTTCACATTTGGTGCTTTTACACTGCTCACATACCATGTGACATTCTTTACAATGTCTCACTATATCATCCGCAAACTCGAGGCACCCCTTACACAAATCATGATGTCTCCCATATTTTCGACTTTTGTCATAACTCGCGTAAAGCCCCCTTATATTACGGATGGGGAGATACGTTGTCCTGACAATCCTAAAATAAGTAGGGGCCTTGTACGATCTCTCACACAGCTTTTAAAAACATACACAGTCCGGCGGCGATCATCCAAACCAAATATAACTATGCGCACATTCATTTCCTGTTCTACCTTTCTCAGCTCTTCAGGACCCATATTACAGTCAAATTCAAGTTCACAGTCTACAGCTAGTTTACGGGCACGCTCAACGATCGTAGGCAGCCAAATTTTTTGAGTCCGTGTATTTTGTACAGTAAACATACGTGCTAAGAGTACTGCTATAAAGCCGCAACCACGATCGACGTTTATATGCCTTCGGTAAATAGTTGGAGAATTGAAGTTAAGAGTGTACGGTATGGCACTATGACCCGCAACACGGAATACACGGTCAATATTTACCGTGAAGTTGTCCATATTGAAGGCTATACTACTTTGGACGGCTTGCATTATACGCCCTAATATATATTCTACATCTTCAGCAGCCAAACGTCTAAACGGTACTATCACCCAATAATCGTCTACATCACCGTCATCTGACCCGAACCCAAAGGACAGACTCGTCCTGACCTCACGCTCGTCGCGATTCTGAAGAGCAAACTCTATAATATGCTGTACTACCCTGCGTATCCCGCGCTCAATTCCATTGCTATACATGACTCTAGGGTCGACCCTGACTCTATACCGATTTCTAGTCAAGGCGGGGGTGGGGGCTGCGGATCGCACTAACTCGAACGTAATAACATCCTCAACAGAACGGGGGGCGGAATTAGTGGATATATTAGGCGCTGCTGATGGGGGCCCTGTTGCGTAGGAGGGTTGGGGATCTATTATTGTAGACTTAACAGAACGGGGGGCGGAATAAGGGGGTATATTAGGTGCTGCTGCTGGGGAGGTTGTTGCGTAAGAGGTTGAGGGTTGGGGGTCTGCTGCAACAGGTGCGTATTTCGGTCGCTTTATACCTGATGTGGGGTTCTCATACCTCCGCTTTGGACGTGCAACCTGTATCGCTGGTGAGGGTTCAGGGGAGGAGATCACAACTACACTGTCATCGTCATCCGTAATGATAGGGTGCTCTACCTCATCGTCGGTTCTGTGGGAGAAGAAATATAAGGATCAGCACTCAAAATTTGTAATATTTTGTAAATGACCCACTTAGGAGTGTGACGTGTTAGAAATGGACTCTGTAGAAAAATTCAGATTCACGAGCCCATCCACATGTATTATATCTGGACCTACAGGATGTGGTAAAACTGTGTTTATGCTTAAAATCATTAAAGAAAAGGGCGAGATGTTCTCGAAATTTGTGCATAAAGTTATATGGTGCTATTCGACGTATCAATCAGTGTTCAACGAGTACCAAGATGATATTTTGTTCCACAAAGGTGTATATGACGTTAATTCGCTAAAGGGAACTGAACATACAATCATTGTAATTGACGATCTCATGTTGGAGATGGATAAAACGTTTGCCGAGACATTTACAGTATACTCCCACCATCTTAACATAAGCGTGTTCTTCATCAATCAGAATCTATTTTTCAAAAATAGATACATGCGCGATGTGTCGTTAAATACGCAATATCTAGTCTTATTCGCGCAACGTAGAGATGTATCACAAATTGGGGTATTAGCCAATCAAATGTTCCCGAATCAGCGTAAGGAGTTTTTGGAAGTTTATAAAGAAGCTACAAGCACGCGTTACGGATATTTGCTTTGCGACCTTCATCCGCGAAACACGTTTAGAGTGCTTCTGCGAACGAATATATTTCCAAACGAGCCTGAAACGGTGTATATTCCAGAATGACAAAGAGACTAAAGAAATACCATGAATTAATAAAAATCTATCATCGACTGCCCCGGGCAATGCAGCAGATGTTTATTAAAAATATCGACGCCGACTTTTTAAAATGCATCTGTGAAATCTGTCTTAACGTTATAAATTGCAATGTATCAATGAAAACCCATCAGAAGGCTCGCCTACGCCGCTACAAGAACATAATACGTACACTCGCTCGTAAAAGTCAAACTGTAGCGAAGAAAAAACGAGTTATTGTGCAAACAGGAGGGTCATTTCTCCCCATCTTATTTTCAGTTTTGGGCCCTTTACTGACTAGATTAATATAATGAAGAAAGTGGTAGTGATTCCCCACGAGGTGTACGCTTCACTGCAAAGAGACACGGATCTAGATCCCCGTAAAAGCAGACTTAAAAGAATGGAAAGCGAATTGTTAGCCCTATTAAACAGTGAAAAAACACCTGATGAGAAAAGAATCTTATACCAAGAAGCTCTGCAGAAATTTCTTCACGAGTACGAAAATTATAAGAGCCCTACGGAGATTCCTGTGGTTATTAGGCACAGCACGGGGGACGATGGCGACATAGGACCTGTACCCGACGATACAGCTGATCAACCAAAAAGATTAGCCACACAACATATCGAACATGTATTAAAAAATACCCTCCCACTTACATTGAGGAGTAAAGGCTTAAGTCTTTATAATCTATTGAATGAGGATCCCGCCATACAATGGACCGATACAGGGGAGATCATTGTGGAAGGATCAAAGGTACAGGGATCGAATATCGTAGACATTGTCCATGATCTGGTGAGAAAGTGGGATAGGCCATCACCATCAGGATGGAAGCATATTAAAGCAAGACTACAACAAATAAATGTCCCTAAAACGTTGATAGGAAATCTGAACAGGTTAAAAGACTTGGAACACGCAACGCCTGTGACACAATTGAAGGCGCCGTCACCCCCTGCGGTAACACCTTTGAAGAGGAGCAAGAAGAGGTTAAACCAACCCTACCCACGTGCCTCTAAAATACGCAAATGGCTAACGTATTAACTAAACGTTATTATGACATTTCTACCCCATCCTCTTACGGCGGCGTAGATAGACTGCACGTTTACGGAGTAGGAAAAAAAGATGTTGAAAGATTTTTGAGGGAGCAGGACGCTTATACGCTTCATAAGCCTGTGAGAAAAAGGTTTAAAACAGCCAAGACAACGGCTTCCTCGATTGATTCTATTTGGCAAGCAGATTTAACAGACATGCAAAGATATTCTGTGTATAACGATGGTTACCGCTACATTCTATTCATAATAGACGTATTCTCTAGATATCTGTGGCTAGTTCCTCTGAAAAATAAATCACCTGAAACAGTTGCTAAAGCCACCAAAACGCTAATGTTAAAAGAAAACAGGGTTCCTGGCTATTTTTGTACGGATATGGGGAAGGAGTTTATAGGCCGTGCTTTTCAGAATATGTTGACAGAGTTTAATATCAGCTATTACACAACCAATTCTATACATAAGGCTTCTTTAGCTGAAAGAGTTCAGCGCACCATAAAGGAACGCATGCACCGTTATTTTACACATAAAAACACATACAGATTTCTAGACATTCTGGAACCATTGGCATCATCCTACAACCGCTCACACCATCGCACGATTGGGGCAACACCTAACGAAGTTTTAGAAAGAGGTACGCTCCCGAGAAGAGATGGACCACCACCACCACCACCACCACACTCTGTGCGCTTCAAAATCAATGATTATGTAAGGCTGTCGCGTTCGGGGAATAAATTCGCAAAGGGTTTTGAGCAAGGATGGACACGCGAGATTTTTAAAGTTAGGGCTGTGAGACCTAAAGGTGTGATAATGATGTATTACATTGAAGATTTGAATGGGGAAGAAATCTCAGGAGGCTTTTACCGCGAGGAATTGCAGAAAGTTGCGTTTAATTTAGAAAAAAATGTGTTTAAAATTGAGAAAATTTTAGGAAGCAAAGGTTCAGGAAGGAGAAAAATGTACCTGGTGAAATGGCTAGGGTACCCAGAAAGCTTCAACACCTATATAAAAGCTGATGCAATAATGAAGCTTAAATAGTATGCAACATGGCTCCTAACCATTTCTACGTCACACTCCCGTCCTCCTCGTCCCTGTCTGTACACCCTAACAACACGCTAGCCAACTTTGTAACAGAACTCCATGGGCACATTGAATTGGGTCGTGATTCGTATGAGGTGGGGATATGCGAAATTCAGCTGGACACCGTCTTTTTAAATATTGAACATGAAGAAACCGTTTTTACGATTCTTAGAGACATTGACGAGTGTGAAAAAGCTGGGGTAGCTATGGATGAAACTATGCGCATCGCTTGGACTAAGATTGCACGGTATTACAGTACAGAAGTAAGACTAGGGCCGGGTCAATATGGTTCGGCCGAGGATGTTGTGAGAGGCTTAAACGTAAGTTTAAGAAACTCAAACCTTACGAATGATTTAGTATATGAAATCGTAAACAACCCTGCACATACACTAATCCTAAAATCAAAGACTAACAGATGTCTTAAAGAACATAGAAAGTTCAAAATTCTAACCAACGGCCGATATAGCGCAGCCTTCCAAAGAGACACATTTCACGAGACACAGTATAACTTGTCCAGATTAATGTATCAATTGAAGATGGAGAAATTGGCTGAAAGGTCCCCAGACATGTGCTATATTTACAGTAATATAGTGGAGCACCAGTTTGTTGGGGATACCCAGGCACGCCTGCTGCGCATTGCTCACATCCCCAACCATAGAGGAAGGAGTTTGAGTATTACATATGACAGACCCCATTATGTGAATGTCGCAACTAATTTAATAACCAATATCACAATATATATAAGAACGATTGAGGGCGAAAACTTCCCATTCGGTAACGGGAGCTTAACAGTGAAGCTACACTTTCGACGCACTGAGTTATAATGGATAGAAAGCCTTTCACCGTCTATCGAGGGATGCGATACCAGCGCGGTAGTGGACTTGGATCCATTTTTTCATCCATACTACGTACGGCTGTTCCTTTGCTGAAGAGGGGTGCCAGATACCTTGGAAGGAAAGCGCTACAATCAGGCCTTAACACTGCAGAAGACATATTGGCCGGGGCTAAACCTAAAGAAGCCCTAAAAAAACATTTAAAGCGTACACGGAACGAAATCATCAAAGATGCAAAGAGAAAAATGCGTGGTGGCGGGAAGAAGAGGGCCCCCGGAAGAAGAAGAAGGGGTCACGTGGTATTAAACGTAAAAGGCTATCAAAAAAGAAATGCTGTAAGCGAATGAAACCTATGGTTGACCACTTTTTTGACTGATATAAGCTAAGGATATTGATCTCATGAATCATAGTTTGTTTACCACTTGTCGAGAGAGGAGTCACTATTTCGCCATGGCACGCTTCATCCACCCATGTAGTTCACAATGCTGTAAGTCGGAGCTGTCCTTTTTTGAGCTCCCGCCAACCCAAGTTTCTATTGAGCACAGTGACTTTATTACAATTAACCCTTTAAACACAATTAGTTCCCCGAGTGCACCTATAGAATTCGTGATACCCAGCTCAGGTCCTTACTTTTTTGATCCAAGCTGTGTGCACATGTACGCTAAGCTACGTATAGCCCATTCTGATGGAACGGCCTGCGATGACAAATATGCTGTATACCCTGAAACAAACTTTCTGCACGCCATATTCAACCAGTGTGACGTATATTTAAATCAGACCAACATATCGGCAGGCACGGGGTACTATCATCTACGAGCCTATTTGGAAAATGTCCTCAACTTTTCCAAAGAAGCGAAGGCTACCTTTTTAAGTGCGGAGGGATATTATCAAACTAAAGATGAAAATAGTATAAAGGACAAATTTAAAAATTCTAAAAAGAAAATATACGAGTGTTTTGGACGGTTGCACACAGATTTCACTTTCCAGGAGAAGTTGCTTGTGAACGGGGTGGATATGAAAATAAAGCTCACCCGCACGAGTCCTGAGATCTGCTTAAATCTGGATGCGAATCAAGAAGAGGGCGCAAAGTCCGTTGTGGTTCACATATGGACACAACCTCCGCGTACGGCGAGTGAAAATAAGTTCACCAAAACAACTAGAAATTGAGAAAAATTTACTAAACGCTACAGTGAAATATCCTATTAACAGAGTGCAGATCAAACTATATACGGTTCCTGCAGGGTTGGCATCGAAGCAGATAGAAAACATTGCCCTGGGAAATCTTCCTAAAAGGATATTAATCGGCATGCAGGACCACGCTTCGGTGAATGGAAAATATAAAAAGAGTGCCTTTAAATTCGAGAATTTCGGAAAAAATATAACTCTATACGTTAATGGCACTGCTTTGGGTGGAACAATGGGTACGGACTATTCATCAGACGCTGTGTTACCTCTTTGTGCCAGAGCCTATAGTAATCTGACCCATATTGCAGGTGATTGTGATGAGCTTGGTAATGGGGTAACGCAGGAAGAATTCATTGATCAATTTAACCTTTATCCGTTTGACATTACACCTGACTTATCTGCTAGCGTAAATGCCCATTTAACACCACAGCAGAGCGGTAACATCTCAGTGCGGCTGGAATTCGCCAAGCCTATAGACGCTCCTATTAGTGTACTAGTATATCTCGAATCGCAAGCCCTAATAGAAGTAGATAGATTTAGAAGCGTTATCACTGACTTTTAAAATGGATGCTAATACACTTCAGAAAGTAATGGAGCGAGTCACACGTTCCAAATTTATCGGCGTGTTTGCGAAACATTGAGTTTGCCAAGTACGCGAGAATGCGGTAGTAGTGAACACAGACATCATCGGTAATGAAGGGATTCACTGGATCGCTGTCTATTTTAAAAATAGACAGCGTCTGTACTATTTTGATTCACTCGGTACTCAACCCTGGAGTGACCCTATTATTGTAAAATTTCTCGCTCAGTTACATATTCCCGAAGTTGTATGGAACCCATTTCGTATGCAGGGATATTTTACTAATGTTTGCGGAATGTACTGTGTCTCATTTCTCATGCATATGTCAAATGATAAAGAATTTATAAATTTTTAAATTTATTTGACCCGTGTCACACTCACCGAAACGATGAAATGGTATGCAGACAGATAAAAAACCGTTTTCCAATTGTACGTACTCGTTGTATATTATAATGTTTTTGTTCGTATATTTGTATATTCGTTTATTGTACTGATTTCTTTCATTTAATAAATTTATGAAAATATATTGTCTTCTTATCCCAAAAAGATCGAAAAACACTTACATTATTTGACATTGTTGACTGATAGTATATCATCCGTATTCCCTTCAAAAGATTGTATAACTCGTGTCAAATCCTCATCGGACCTTAAAGGAAAACATATACAGAGACAGACAGACAGATCCCCATTATGTGAAGATATCTTTGGTTCGATTACCAATTTCGATTTTAGCATGATGGGGAAATAACATTGATTGACATTTTTGACTAGTATCTATTTGACGAGATACTACAACTCTCCGTATATATATAAAATCGAATTATGGACACTTACATTTCTATGGTAGTCCCTTGCGTCGGATTGTAAGGAGCGTCACTGCAAATATCTTCTACGGTTTGCGTCGAAAATAGTTCGCCACAATCAGCCGCATTGAAAAGGCTAATTGTGGTTAATGCTGCAGTATCACGTTCTTCATACAAGTCTGGGGAGACGTACAGGTCCATGGTTGATTATTCACTGATGCGAAAATAGCTACTGTTACTCCCAACTGAAAATATCCCCTTTTATATGCACATTCGCCAAGCTCCGCCCAAAAGACCAGATGTTCGTCGTGATTGGCTGCCGATGTAGCTGGGTGGAGCTATGACGTGTACCAATCCGCTATAACGAGACCGGATGAGTAACATATATATAAAATCGAATTATAGGCACTTACATTTCTATGGTAGTCCCTTATATTATATTTTTTACTTACAAATTATAGTATTGTTTGTTAACATAATTGTTAACTTATTTTATAATAAAGAAATTATATCCTAATTATATTTTAAAAAGAACATTCGGTTTCAACGTTAAGCTGTGGTCTAAGGCGGCGTGGCATGAATAAATACTAAAATAAAATTAAATGTTAAAAATCTTTATTCATACGTTATTAAAAGTTAAAAATCTTTATTAATAAAACAGGATAGAAGCATATGAAAGTCAAGGTAAACTATAGTTGTAAATTATAGTTAGGTTATACGATGTTTTTCGGGCATACTACTGCCTCGGGTTAAATGATCCTGTTATTTTAAATCACGTATTTGAAAGAGTTAATCATTATTGCTACATAGAAAAAATCATGCATTACGATGTTTTTCGGGTATACTACTGCCTTGGGTCAAATGGTCCTGTTATTTTAAATCACGTATTTGAAAGAGTTAATTATTATTGCTACATAGAAAAAATCGTGCATTACGATGTTTTTCGGATATACTACTACTGCCTCGGGTAAAATGGTCCTGTTATTTTAAATCACGTATTTAACGACACATCGCGCTCATTTCTATTGCTATATATGGCTCTAGGATCGGCCCTGACGAGATGTATTTCGTAGGTTAGGTTAGGTCTCTTACATATAAAAGTCCATGTGGTAGAGTAAGCAACGAACCCCATCGACGAGATGTATTTCTGAACCCATGTTAAACTGGATAACCTTTGGTTAGCTTCCGCCCGAATTGTTCATTCTGACGAAGGTCAAGCTTTTCACTCCACCTTAGACCTACAGTTTAACGTGGATTCCGAACCACGACCCATCAGTAGCCCAGCGTCTTGACCACTAGGCCTCCTAGGGTGCCCATTTATCTACCAACCACTTTCTTTATTGTGTGGAAGGATGAACAGCTGGGCTTTGCTGCGCGCCGGCTGCCGTCGGGTCTCGAACCCTGGGCCGATGGATTCGTAGTCCGCGACGCTAACCACTACACCACCAAGGCGGTATTTGTCATTACTTACTCGGACTATAGTGGATTTAATTATCCCAGAAGAGTTCCTTGTTCCATGCACGGTCTGTGTGTAGCATATATATATATATATATATATATATATATATATTGGGGGGGGAGATCTCTCACCCGTTCTTCGGCCCGACCCCGTTTCATTGTAGAAATAATAATAATAATGATAATAAGAATTGATGTGCAAGGTGTTTGCAGTTAAGATGTAGTTTGTGTGTAAAAAGTTATTTATTAATAAGTAGAATTTAATTGGCTTCAAATTATATTTTAAAATACGCGTAAATATTTGTAGAAGTAATAAGAATGATAAAATTAATATCTGGAGTCAGTGGTGATTTCTGCTCGAATAGCTTGTAGAAGGATAATCCCTCGACCCGAAAAAGGTCCCTAGAGACCTTTTTCGTTCGAATCGTGTCCCTAGAGACACGATTCGACCCCGCTAAAGTGGCTTGGGCAAATCCAAATGAATTTCTTTATTTTACGTCATTTTTCATTTTTTTCGTCGCAGGAATGAGGCTATATGTTTCATAAGTTTTCATCTCGTTTGGTGGAATTGTATCGTAAATTATTTAAATGAAGTTTCAATTAATTGGTTTTACTGTTATTTAGGAAAATTTATATTGGGAGCAAACGTTACAATAATAACAAGCTTATGTCGATATAGTTACCCATTGAATTGGAACTCTTTATTCACGTTTGCTATTATTTATTGATTGGTGCATAATTAGTTGGGTAACCCTTATAAAATTCGTTTTCTGTCTAACGATTTATTATTGGGTAACTTTACTAATTCTATTAACGCGTAATGAAAGAGGCGCTTGTGTTATTTTATACGGTTGAATCTTGTATAACCATATAAATATATATTGTGGTATTTTATATGATTCATTAGTTTATTATATATACAAGTACATTTGGAATAACAGCCGTCATATATGTGTTACACGATTAATGGGACACATGGCGCTATCTGGAATACCTTGCGCTATCTGGCAACTCAGCCAGAATAGAGGATTATAAAAGATCGCGAAGCTGGTGAAGAACCATTCCCCCCTCGGCTCCGGCCGAGTAAGGAGCTCTGCTCCTTCTATTTCAGGCCCTTTGGTAAACCCCATAGTGGCCTCTTAGGTTAGGGAAACGAAAATAAATTGGGGGAGAACTCCACTCTGTCCTTCAGGTGTCTCTCTCCCTCCTTCAGCTCTCTCTCTCCTGCATGTATCTTCCTCCTTCAGGCGTCCTCTCTCTCTCCTGCATGTTTGCCTCCAGCATGTGTACTGCATGTGTACATCCAGCATGTGTACTCCTGCGTATGTGTACCTCCAGCATGTGTACCTACTGCATGTGTACTCCTGCATGTGTGCGTATGTGTGTACCTCCAGCATGAGTACTCCTGCATGTGTACCTATCCTCTCTCCTTCAGGCGTCTCTCCCTCCTACAGGCATCTCTCTCTTCTTCAGGCGTCTCTCCCTCCTACAGGCATCTCTCTCTTCTTCAGCTCTCTCTCCTTCAGC
This sequence comes from Bathynomus jamesi, assembly GCA_023014485.1. NCBI lineage: Eukaryota > Metazoa > Arthropoda > Malacostraca > Isopoda > Cirolanidae > Bathynomus > Bathynomus jamesi. The sequence continues at coordinate 393,343 of JAJOZX010004015.1, read as the reverse complement.
TGTCTCTCTCTCTTTCAGGCGTCTCTCCCCCCCTTGGCTCAGCCAACTGGCTGATTCTGGCTGATTAGGAGCCTATAAAACAACGCCAGCCCGGCTGGAAGTCTTAATGTGCACTTGGCTTCTGCCAGGTGAACACCTCTCCTCCTTTCTTTCTCTTGGGGGATAACGCCGCCTCCAAGTTCCCCCCCACCCCCTTTGCAACATCCCCCTTTGCAACAACCCCCCTTTGCAAACAACCCCACCCCCTTTGCAACAACCCCCACCCCCCTTTGCAACATTACATAATAACCTGCAACATTCCTGCACTCTCCCCTTTTGCGGCTATACTACTAACACTGCACTAAAAGAAAAGAGACCTTCTTTGGTTAATCGGAAAGGAATCGTGTTCCACCACGACAGCGCACGTCCTCATACCGCTCGGATCACTTCTGCAAAAATTGAGGAGCTTGGGTGGGAAAAACTTCCACATCCTCCAGACCTTGTGCCTTCAGATTATCATCTCTTCAGGAGTCTGCAAAACTATCTTGACGAGAAACAGTATACTTTAGATGACCTGCACACCAGTCTTTGTACGTTTTTTGCCTCAAAACCGCCGGAATTTTATAAACATGGCATTGAAAAGCTTGTAGGACGTTGGCAGAGTGTCACTGATTGCGATGGAAAATATATACTAGATTAAAAAGTTTCAGGTGTTTTTTTTTGGGCCTTCAAATTCCGATCTAAAAAACGACATTATTATGGGATGACCTGATATAATCAAGCGCAAATTGCAAAGTATCCATTGTCCTCAAGTAGAGAGGTTTTTGAACAGGCTGGCATACATAATGTACCAAGAACATCTCGATGTGGAATCCTCCAAACAATTGGCAAGACGTGTAAACCTACGATTCAGTCACCATTAAACACCCAGGTACAAGAAGCAGCGTGTTGAATGGGCGCGTCAGTATGTGAAAATAGATTTTAATACTGTATTGTTCACCGATGAATGAAAAGCAACCCTTGAGGGATCTGATGGTTGGTCAAGAATGGATTGCTGAGAGCCAATTTCTACCATCGAGATTAAGACGCCAACAAGGTGGAGGTAGTGTCATGTTTTGGGCAGGATTGATAGGCAATGAAGTAGCTGTCCCATACAGAGTGCCTGATGGTGTAAAAATGAATGCCCAGTCTTACACAAACTTTCTAAAAGAAAACCTCATTCCATGGTAAAGACTGATACTATCAAAATATTTTATCGAAATGAATACCATCAATGCTGCTATATATAGTGATTATTTGCTACAAATTTCATTTTTTCCCGATTTCACTTTTGAAAACATTGGCGAAAATGTAATCTGCTTAATAATTTGGAACTATATATATATATATATATATATATATATATATAATATATATATATATATATATATATATATATATATTGGGGGTATTGGGGGTACACACACACACATACACAGGGTGTCCGAGAATTATCTGTACAATTTTTGGCTGTTATTGAAAGTCAACCATGAAGTGTAGAAATTCCAGTGTTGTCCCATTTTACAGAGAATCTCATTAAGTTTTTTCTGATACCAAGTTGTGACAAGTTTTTTAGAAATTCCAGTGTGTCCGAACATTATCTGTACAATTTCATCTTTTAATAAAATTCTTGATAACACACGTAAAATTCTTAAACAAGATTATTTAGAATCTGTATTTTCAAAAGTTTCTTTTATTAAAGTAACGTTGTTACAAACATTCGATATGTGCACAATTAGTGATTCGCAAAACATCCAATCGATACTCCAAATGTTGCCATGTATGCTGCAGCATATCCACATCAATTCGCTCAATAGCAGCTGTGATTCTTGCTTTTAAATCATCAATGTCTGTCACCCGCGTACATTTCTAAAAAACTTGTCAAAACGTGGTATCAGAAAAAAACTTAATGAGATTCTCTGTAAAATGGGACAACACTGGAATTTCTACACTTCATGGTTGACTTTTAATAACAGCCAAAAATTGTGCAGATAATTCTCGGACACCCGGTATATATATATGTATATATATATATATATTAGTGATGTAGCGGATGTCATTTTTTTCACATCCGCGGATGCGGATGCGGATGAGGATGTTTGATTTCAACATCCGCGGATGCGGATGCGGATGTCTACATTTTCGTTATTTTTTAGGATATATTCGAGATTTGTTGTGTTTAACGTATATAATAAGTTATTATATAGAGAGAGCTGTAGCTATAATGTAGTATAATTGATTAATTGTACAATAATTGCTGTACTTTTCTCTGAACATATAAAATAATATCAAGCATCTAACTAATATAGAAATCAATTAGTGAATTCGTCTGCAAATAAATTCGTTATATTTTGTTGAGTTTCAGCCACAATTAGAAACCATAATTGTGTTACCAGGATGCGGGACGTGAACCAACTCAAATGCACCCCACCGACCTCTTTCCTCAACCTCCCCCTTATAGAAAGAGATCTTTAATTAGCTTGATAACTATTTATATTAAGTTTAAAGTTTATTAGGCATATTTATAAATGAGTAATTAAAATAAAAGTAAACTAAGATGTTCATCGTTTAATGTTCAAACTTAATTATAGGAAGGTTATGCTTAAGGAACATTAATTTTTCTGCCTTTTCTGCTGCCAGTCTGTTTCTCTTTTCATCATATATTAATCCAGCACTGCTAAATAATCTCTCGCTTGGTACGTTTGTTGGAGGACAGGCTAAATGTTTCCTCGCAAGTTTACTCAAGTATGGATAGATTATTCTGCGTATTTTTCCACCAACTAATAGGATTGTCACATGCAGCCAGGCGTTTTTCTTGGTGATAGCTCTCGATCATTTTTACTACATCTTTTGACATCGCGTAGGTCTCGTCATTGCTGCTTGACTCAAGAAACTGAGAGACAGATTCTGTTATAGATTTGCTTGTTGAAGGTGTTGGTTCTGTCACTGAAACTTTTATTCGTTTGGTGGGTGGCGAAGCGACAGATTCAAGAGATTGAAGCTCTTCAACTGCTTTGCCAAGTGATGATTTAACTCGTTCTAATGTACTAGGTGAAAATAACTTAGCTTTGTAACGTGGATCTAAGTAGGTTGCAAAGAGTAACTTCATACAAGAACAGCCTCTCGTCTTGTCGCTTGCATCACTTTTGCGCACAATGAATAGTTCTATTAATATAGTAGAATTTGATAATTTCCGCTTATTAATGACATTTTATCTCAACGGTCCACATCCGCACGACATCCGCAGTCCAAAGTGCGGATGCGGATGCGAGAAAATGTGCGGATGTTCCGCGGATGCGGATGCGGATGTGACCTACATCACTATATATATATATATATATATATATATATATATATATATATATATATGAGGAAGTTTGTTTATTTGTTCGCTATAGAAAACCAAACGGTTGAACTTACAAATTTTAAAATAACTTCATAATAACCAGTTTTTTACAAGGAATCTAATTGGTGCTATTTATTTATTATTTAAAATTTATTTATTTATTTAAAATTTAACGAAAATAGCACGACTTAACCTAACCAATCGTCGATGCCGTACAATTAACCTAAAATAAATAAATACAAAAAAATTTATTGTTTTTTATTTATTTTTTTAGGTTAATTGTACGCCCTTGACGATTGGTTAGGTTAAGTCGTAATAGTTTGGTTAAAGAGAAAATATTCGACCTTCAGCTGGGATATTTTAGAACCCGCACGAAGGGCGGGTTTTAGGTTACCCGGGCAACGCCGGATGACCTGCTAGTTATATAAATAAAGGTGTTTCAGGACGACTCTAGAAATACCAAAATATCAAATACAAACTACAAATTCCGCCAATTTCCATATTTCTTTGGTCGACCTGAAACACCCTGTGTATATATTATATATATATATATATATATATATATATATATATATATATATATATATGTGAGAGAGAGAAGTCTTTCCGGTTTAACCAATCGGATGAATTGTTACAGTTCCAAATTGTTGCTAACCAATGAGAGGCATCCTCGTACGTAGCGCCTCGTATCTCGAGAAAACCATTCTCAAAAAGAGAGATATAAAAGCAACGTAAGGTTTGATGAATGCTCCTACTCATAAGGAAGATGGAATTTCATTTTAGGTTAGATAAATGAAATGTAGGTCTACTACCACGTGAATTCTCTCTCTCTCTCAAATATAAATACAGGAGAATCTACTGTTTTAGTGCTTATTCCGTTGATTTGAGTAAGTTTCTATCCCTCTCTATTGACTCTTACGGGCCTGAGTAGTATCTATGAATAGATCACTATAGATGTATGGTATACAAAAAATAAATGTATGGTATACAAAAAATTAAAGTATTACTTTACTTATTCATACATTAATAATTGCAACCAAAAGAATAAATGTTATAATTCCAAAATATATAAATTTCTGGATTCGGGTCTCTGCTCGGACTTTGAGAATTAAGATTTCATCAATTAAAGTGTTTCCTCCGTGTCTCCCCTGGTGAGATTGAGGTTCGGATACCACGTTAAGCTGTATACCCTCTGGTATCCCCTCTGTGATATGACTAACTTGTTTCAGCAACAATTCAAACTCTTTATGGAAAAGCGTGTGTGTGTGTGTGTGTGTGTGTGTGTGTGTGTGTGTGTGTTACGACAACTGGGGATAAGTGAGGTCGAGTGAGAGATAATTTACAGATGTAGTGTAGTGGAGTAATTTTTTGTGAGGTATCACTTTTGGTACCCCTGAACTTAAAATATTTCTAGATTTTGTACATAATTTTTTTGTATGGGAAAAAAGATATTCGTCAATGTAGCCTAACTTAATCACGACCAACATACCGCACTATTTAATATAATTTCTTTCAGACAACGAAATGCATAAGTATAAGGGTTAGGTGGAACACACTGTAGGTAACCACAATTCAACAATTTGGAATCATAGTTAAGAAGTACTTTGAAATTGAAACACAAATATCACAATTTCAAACATTGAATGTTCAAATAAAATATTCTCAATTAAGAGAAATTTAATTAAAGATATTAAAGCCACAATGAAAAAGTGAATTTATTAAAACAAAAGCTTTCGACCTATAGCCTATAATTAAGGTCGCCCTCGATAAAGATCTTAGCTTCGGTCGAAAGTGCGTGCATTAATAAGTTTAATTTCTCATTGTGGCTTTACTCCCTAAACAGAAATTGACTCCATCATTAGGTAACTATTAAAATCAGGACGAGAAACTAGCACGCGGCGCTCAGATCAAACAAACGCAACCCATTTGCTATCCATCGCGAGTCGGACCCCCGAATTCAATGTCTTCACTTCGCTTATAGAGAAACGGTGTTGCCCACTGAATTCAAGGCGCTAACTAGTTTCAAAGTTGCTTTAGAAATGACACGACTCTTGGTTCATTAATATCATTTCAAATTAAACATTAGCGAAGACTAAAATCAACCAGAATGTCAATATGAAATGATATTCAGCTAAAATAGAAGAATGAACAAACACAAAGGCAACTAAAAACAATTCTTATGGAGAAAACAAACTACAAACTCTCCAAAAAGAAGCACACACACCAAACATAAAAACCAAATGATTTCTAATTCCTCGTCTCCAGTGAAGATGTTGGCAAATGGATGTTTCTTTTTAAGAGTTTCTAGCGCGGCCAAACAGTTCCTATGCAAATTAATTCGAAATAAGGAATGTGTGTATGCTTCTCCGAGCGAGAAATTATATATATATATATATATATTACACACCACAATTTACGAAAGAGAGCACCACTCTTCGCCTAAGAGAGCCTTTACAGGTGTGAGTGTGCGCGCGAAAGAAGAGCTGTGAGAGGACTAAGTAAGAGGCGTTGAAGATGTTTTGAGAACGTCCTTTATAAACACCTATTAAAGGAGAAGTTCTTCCAGAAGAGTTTTAAGATTACGAGCGAGTGGAAACTTTCACTTCGTCAGAAATAAAAGCAAATTTTTTATTTTTATTATATATAGAAAATTATTTCACGAAAGTAACACGTGAGGATGTCATTAGACGAAAGCGCTTGAGCACCATTCTGTTTTTCCTTTCCTTCGTGGTTTTATTCATATATAATATATATATATATATATATATATATGATGCAAACCCACAAGGAAAAATAAAAAATTATTCCGAGGTCTTACGTGTATTCAACAGTACACCTCGTAAGAAATGACGTCAGGGATTCCCTGACGAGGTGTACCGTTGAATACACGAAATGCCTCGGAATAATTTTTTCCCCCCTTGTGGGTTTGCATCATTCATTCATTTCACGTATTTAAGTGTGAAATTCATCCCATTATATATAATACATATATAAATACAGGAAGTGGCCAAGGGTGAGCGCCCGAAAAAATGTTCACTCCCATGGAAGGAGGAGAGCGGAAATCAATTCCTAATTGAGGGTGATTGTTCCAGAGTTGACCGGTTGAGTAGATGAAAGATTTAAAATACCAATTAACCTTTACATTATAGAGTTGGACAGAAAAGGGATGAGAATGTGCTAACAGTCTGGTAGTGCAAGTTGTCCTTGAGGAGGAGGTAAGCAGTTGGAGAGTTCAGAAGAGCAGTGTCCGTTATAATATCGATAGTAAAGAGAGAGTGAGGCAACACTGCTGCGAAGAGAGAGGGATTGAAGACAGTGAGTAAGAGGCGGGGAATTGATGAGACGAAAAGCCTTTGATTCCACCCGGTCAAGTAGAGTTGTGTGGGTTGAGCCACCCCACACGTGAGAAACGTACTCCATAGAGGGGCGGACAAAACTCATGTACAGAGACAGCAAATGAGTGGAGATGAAGAAACTGCGGAGCCGATACAGTACGCCTAACCTCTTGGAAGCTGTTTTAGAAAGAGAGGTTATGTGACATTTCCAGGAAAGATCACGAGAAAAGGAAACACGAAGAATGTTAAAAGATGAGGGATTGAATGTGTATTGCTGAAGATAAGAGGACAGTCGTGTGGAAGATTGTGACGAGTACAGATGAAGGAACTGAGTTTTTGAGGCATTGAAAGCCACAAGTTTTTCTCCACCCAATCAAAGATACGGAAAGATCAGAGGTCAAGTGCGTCTTGTCCCTCTCAACAATCACTCCATGCTTCGTGTAAGACGGCTACCTTGTGAAGTGGATGGAGAAGTGAAGGGTAGAATCCTCGGCATAGGAGTGGATAGGACAGGAAGTGTGACCGCGCAACCTCTTGGTCTATAAGATAAACAGATTTAAACGTTCTAATCTTTGTTGGTGGTTTTGAAGTCTCATTGAAGGAATCAATTTTGTGGTCCTTGATTGTACCCTTTCCAATCTTACCTTTCTCTATCGTTCCTAAGGGATGGAGACCAAAGCTGCACACAATACTCGAACTGAGGTCGAACTAGTGAACTGTAGAGAGATTTTACAATCTCCTTGGTTATATTAAAAGACAGTTCCAATTTAGGAACAAGTATTTTTAAGGCTTTCTTTTCGGCTTTTGCACAGTGCTTTGACGGTTTGAGATTATATTTGATCTAGAGAAAGACTGAGGAGTTTATTACTGTCTCAGTCAAGTTCTTCGCCCAACCTATCAAAATCATTTTGAAGCGTTCTTGCGCCCTCCTCATTACTTACGCTATTTCCTAATTTGGTATCGTCTACAAATTTAGAAACTGTACTTTGGAGCCCAACGTCTATACCGTTAGTATAGATGATAAAAAGTAAAGGACCCAGAACGGAACCCTGTGGAACCTCACTCCGAAGCCACTCCATTTATTAACACTTTCTGCTTTCTATCGCTTAACCAATCTTCCCTCCAGTTGGGGACGACTAAAGTTAGAGGACAAGGAATTACTGGGTTCATGAATCTCGCGTGAGGGACTTTAAGGGCTTTTTGAAAGTCGAAATAACTAGAGCAATAGAGTGTGAGTCGTATAAAGTATACATATCATGGAAAACTTCTAACAGGTTTGTTAGACAAGATCTATGCCGCCTGAATTCATATTAAGAATAAAAAATTAAAATGATTCAAGGTGATACAATACACGATACGTTCTGTAATAATGGATTCCAATAGCTTGCCAACAATTGACGTTAAACTAATTGGACGGTAATTACATGGATTTTGCTTATCCCCCTTTTTAAAGATTGGTGTTTACATTTGCTATTTTCCAGTCGGTTGGAACTTCCCCCAATTCGAATGATTATTTGAATATAGTTACTAAATCATCAACAATATTGTGGCAAAGCTCTCTTAATACCCTTGTAAGAAATTAGTCGGAACCGGGTGATTCGTACTTATTGATTTTGTCAATTATTTGCTGCACGTCATCTTTCGTAAAAATTATGGTCTCTAAGGGGTGGTCAACGTCACACGTAATCTGGGGATTTGGTACTTCACTTAAACCTTTTACCGTGAAAACTATAACGAAGAACTCGTTTAGCGAATTAGCTATATCTATATCACTAAATTTCAGTATGCCATTTCTATCTTTTAGAGCAGGGCTTCTCAAACTTTTTTCACTTGAGACCCCTTTGAGTTAAGGGTCGCGAAAAAATTTGTCTGATCCAATGTCATAAAAGCAATAGGTACTAACACTTGAAAATATTATTTTTTTCATAAATATACAATGTTTCTGCGACCCCCAATAATATTTACGCGACCCCTAGTTTGAGAAGCGTGGTTTTAGAGGACCTACAAAATTTTTAATAGTTTTTTGCACATGTTAATAGCAGAAAGCCAAACTTTAAAAATGTAAGAGTTGCCTCACTCTGTAATTAAATCAGCTAAACGTGACGAATATGCTACTCTCCAACGTAGGCTTCTATAATTTTCCGAATTAGTCTGGTTGGAATGTGACTTAATTAATTAGTTTGTAGGCTCTATTTCTTTCCGTAATAGCATTGCTAATTTCATCGTTGAACCATTTCGGTGTCTTGGTTGACAATGAGGAAACTATTTTAGCATGGGCACAAATCCATACGGGACAGTGGGTACATTTACCCACCACTTTTTGATGGCCGGGGACAAAGTATCAATTGTATCCCCGACTATTTGGGAACTATTAGGAACTCTTAGCATGCTAACGGTATTCCAAAGTAACAAGAGGAATTATAATACATGAATAAGTATTATTTATTAGTATTATATTATTGATAATTATTATTATATTGTATTATATATATATATAATATATATATATATATATGTTAAACACAGACCGTGCATGGAACAAGGAACTCTTCTGGGAAAATTAAATCCACTATAGTCCGAATAAGTAATGGTAAATGACAAATACCATAGTTTTTTTCCTTTTTCATGATTTTAGCCCGACGTGGCAACGGGTCTCTCGCAAAGAGATCCCATAAATATAGCTTCCCTCACCAGCTATCTGCAAAGCAGACAGGATCCAGCTTTGGGACGTGGATCTAGGGTTTAAAGCAAACCTAGATCCCTACACTCAGAACCTCTATATAAGTAAAAGACTCGTTGCATTCACGTCGTGTTGAATAAATCAAAGAAAAAGGGGGTAACTATTGTATTTTTAGCCAAAAAAACCAAAACTAAACCAACCGGGACATTGAGCGTCCACTTTTCAAGGCACGAAACACGTCCGTTTAGTATACACAACTCAGAATGGTTTCCCTGAGAACTTATATGTTAAACACAGACCGTGCATGGAACAAGGAACTCTTCTGGAAAATTAATCCACTATAGTCCGAATAAGTAATGGTAATGACAAATACCATAGTTTTTTTTTTTTCCTTTTTTCATGATTTTAGCCCGACGTGGGCAACGGGTCTCTCGCAAAGAGATCCCATAAATATAGCTTCCCTCACCACTATCTGCAAAGCAGACAGGATCCAGCTTTGGGACGTGGATCTAGGGTTTAAAGCAAACCTAGATCCCTACACTCAGAACCTCTATATAAGTAAAAGACTCGTTGCATTCACGTCGTGTTGAATAAATCAAAGAAAAAGGGGGTAACTATTGTATTTTTAGCCAAAAAAACCAAAACTTAAACCTCAACCGGACATTGAGCGTCCACTTTTCAAGCACGAAACACGTCCGTTTAGTATACACAAACTCAGAATGGTTCCCTGAGAACATTATATGTTAAACACAGACCGTGCATGGAACAAGGAACTCTTCTGGGAAAATTAAATCCACTATAGTCCGAATAAGTAATGGTAAATGACAAATACCATAGTTTTTTTTCCTTTTTCATGATTTTAGCCCGACGTGGGCAACGGGTCTCTCGCAAAGAGATCCCATAAATATAGCTTCCCTCACCAGCTATCTGCAAAGCAGACAGGATCCAGCTTTGGGACGTGGATCTAGGGTTTAAAGCAAACCTAGATCCCTACACTCAGAACCTCTATATAAGTAAAAAGACTCGTTGCATTCACGTCGTGTTGAATAAATCAAAGAAAAAGGGGGTAACTATTGTATTTTTAGCCAAAAAAACCAAAACTTAAACCTCAACCGGGACATTGAGCGTCCACTTTTCAAGGCACGAAACACGTCCGTTTAGTATACACAAACTCAGAATGGTTCCCTGAGAACATTATATGTTAAACACAGACCGTGCATGGAACAAGGAACTCTTCTGGGAAAATTAAATCCACTATAGTCCGAATAAGTAATGGTAAATGACAAATACCATAGTTTTTTTCCTTTTTCATGATTTTAGCCCGACGTGGGCAACGGTCTCTCGCAAAGAGATCCCATAAATATAGCTTCCCTCACCAGCTATCTGCAAAGCAGACAGGATCCAGCTTTGGGACGTGGATCTAGGGTTTAAAGCAAACCTAGATCCCTACACTCAGAACCTCTATATAAGTAAAAGACTCGTTGCATTCACGTCGTGTTGAATAAATCAAAGAAAAAGGGGGTAACTATTGTATTTTTAGCCAAACATATAATGTTCTCAGGGAACCATTCTGAGTTTGTATATATATATATATATATATTATATATATATTATATATATATATATATATAAGTATAATATACTCGTATTATTATTATAATATTATTATTTTTGTTACGCTATTTTAAATACATGGATTTTTAGTACATTAATTTTTATATCCAAATGTACCGCCCCCCCTTTTTTATAGCGATTTGAGCCCATGTATTTTAGTGGTAGAAAAGTGTTCCATAATATTCTAAATTGATTCCTATATGAACTTCAGGTGACACTGACATCCTCCCTCATTAGAACTTCAAGAGGGTCTAAACTACCTCGAAAACTTTGAATTTCTCTAGAGCAAATTTTTAACGTTTTGCGCGTCTTTTCTCGAGTACTAATTGGAACCCTGAGGTCAAACCTTTACCCCTAGTAGGACCATCAACCCATTGACTTAACACATTATCATCCGCAAATTCCAATAATTTTGAGCCGTCAGCATCAGCTGTTTTGTGTTCTCAATTTATATTACCTCAGTTAAAATCACCAAAAATTACACTAATCTGATATTAGTCATTGATCTGCTTAATTGATTGTACAAATTTGTAGCCTTATCAACGGGGGTAGCGAGGAGGCGTATATACTAGAAATAGATACACTATTTTATTGTTAAAATTTAGTTCAATTCCCATTTCACGAGCAGAAACAATATTACTATTTATCGGGTGCAGGAAGCCACGAATATATAAAAGTACTTCGCCTCTTTCCCTTCCATTCCTACCTTTGTGAAACATTTCGTAAACTACTATTTCAAATTCTCCTACAAAGTCCTTTGACATCCACGATTCATTCTGAATCAAAGTTTTGACTGACACTATAAATTCCATTAGTTTGCTCTTCAATGCTAGGTCAATTAGAACAGTTTTCAGAGATTTTAAGTTGTTGTTTCTCCTGTTTGATCCGACTTGTTTCCCGAAGCATGCATATCAATTAACACTAATACTACTTGTGCATTGTCTGACGAAGCTCCCGTCTTTATTACTGGGGGGCGTACGATTAACTACTGGGGAATGGGATTAACTACTGGGGAATGGGATTAACTACTGGGGTAATGGGACTAACTACTGGTGGAGTAGGATCAATTGCTGGGTGGTGGTTTCTAATTTAAAAAGAATATACAAGTTAAAGAAGAAATATGACGATCTTCTGAGCATTAACCTTTTGACTGAATTCCATCCGAGCCAAGTATTCTCCGCTATCGAAAAATGTAGGCCAAAGATCGACAAACTTTATTCCTTTACTCTCGCAAATGCGTTTAACTCTATTGTTTATGCTAATAGCTTTACTTAAGGTACAACCACTAGCAGGCATTCTTGGGAGAATTCTTACACCCATTTCCATATCAGTCTTTTTTTTTAATCTTATCAGTTAGGCTTTTAAACTCTTTTACAATGGCCTCAGCCTGCCCTCCTGCCCTATCTGAAAAATGTCATTGCTACCAAGGTGTACAGTAATGGGGCAACTTTTACTCTTGATGTTAACGTTGTCTAATTCCCGATTTATTGTCCGACTTGTGGCACCTGGAAAACATCTAAATTTTATCTTGGTCACGTGTTTTGCTCCGAAAGAGTCCACTTGATTTCTGACTATAGAATCCCTAATCGCCCACTGGAGGAGGAGATTGTAGACACCAATCGACCAGGGAAGTATTCCGGAGGGGGGCGGGGAACGTTAGACAGAAGATAGGGAGTACTGGAACTCTCGTTTCTCCTGTCACTGTCCTTTGCTCACAAGGTAGATGAGACACTGAAAGCATACTGGACAGCTGATCTTTTTCCAACACACACTTCTCTCCCTATTCCTATACATGCATCTTACACACTACATAATCTTTTCAAAATTAAAAAAATGCCATCAACTTCAAGAGCCTCGGAGTTCCCTGGGGAGGGGACCACAAATGTCCCCACTTCTGGTTATTCTGCTGCCGATACTGGGCTGGATCTGCTACCGCCCATTCGAGATGTTCTGGGCCTCTGCCTGAGCCTTTTATAAACTCTCTGCAACATTCGTAATCTTTTCTCAAACTTTCAATCTGTTGAACACTCTCTCCCCTCCTCTAAACCTCCTCATCTTTTCCTCACTGAAACTCAGGTGTCTGGGACGACTGACAGCAACACCTTTTCTGTACCCTCTTACTTTCTCTATACTCAATTTCACTCCAAAGGTGGATGTGACGTACATGCAGTGGCGTACATAAGGCGGGGGCATAGGCCCCCCAACATTTTAACTTTGCAACAGAGTAGTAATAATTTTTACAAAGATATTTGAAATTTTGAAAAATCGATCTTTCATTATTCACCACAACAAAAATCTTGATGTCTTGGTAACCATAAAATAACTGAAATTCTATATGACATGTTTTGAGTTAATAAACTCAAAAGCAATTTTGGCTGGCTTAGGAACGTTTATATATGTCTTTATACGTACGATTAATTTGTGCAAATTTAATTCTTTACCCATAAATTGGAAATAAAATACAACTGAAGCCTTCCAAGATACAATTCATTTTGATTCCAAATCAATCATCATGAATTTTGAAAACACACACACACACACACACACACAATGTATATGCTGTGTACGCCCCTGCGTATATGTACGCGATGACCTAACTTGTTCTCGTATTTCTGAACTCGAATTCTTCAAATTCTATACCCTCTGGCTATGGCTTACATGCCAATCTCAAACTAAATACACCTGTGCTGTCTACCTTTCTCCTAATTCTACTGACTATCCAAAATTCTTTGATTACCTCACTTCCTCACCTCACATTCTATCCCGCTCTCCCTTTGCTGAAATCTCCATTTTAGGAGATTTCAATTCACCACCACCTTTGGCTTTCTTCCCATTTCACTAACATCCCTGGTAAACTAGCTTACAACTTTTCTATCCTAAATGATCGAGAGCAGATCGTACAGTACCCTACTCGCATCCCCGATCGCTTTGGAGATAGGTAAGAAATAAATCCAGAATGTTGGGCCTCTCATCCTTCTTACTGTGTCAAACTTTTTTCTCCGCTGTACTATTTCTGTACAGAGAACCATGAAAGGATTTTACTATTACAACAATAACTGTTAAATTGAGTTAAAGTGTAAATAGTGTATTGTGTTCAGGATTGTTGACACATCCTCGATCCCCCCCCACCCCCTTCGAAAAATTCTGGACACGCCCCTGGACTGCTCTTTTGAACTCTCTAACTGCATGCCTCCTCCTTTAAGGAGAGCACGCAACACCAGACTTTCGACACTTTTTCATTCCCTTTTTGTCAAACACACTAACGCAAGGGTTAATCAGTATTTTCAATCTTTCATTTACTCAACCCGTGAACTCTGGAACAACCTTCCTCAATCCATCTTTTCCCCTGTTTATGACCTCCAATCTTTCAAACGCAGAGTGTCCAGGCACCTCGAAAGCCCTGGACTTTGATTTTGGCCCTCTTCTTCTCCTATGGGTGGGTCGCTTTTGCGGGCATTTGTTCTTGGCCCCTCCTTTTTAATTTTTTTTACGCAGGAAGGTCTCCTCCTCTTTGTCAGCAAATAAGTCAAACCTAATTTTTATGTAATGGGTTCAGAATCCTTGTATTTCGGTTTCGAGGGTCTTTTATTTTTAATCATCTTGAATTCCTTGTTATTTTTTCTACTTTTCGGAATACTAGCTGTGGTTTCCAAACGGGCCATGCTTTGTTCTGAACGTTCAACCTTGGCGTTTATATCCGATGTTGGGTTTTCACTCTTGGCTTGTCCACTGGTTTGGATTTTCAGTACCACAATCCGAACTTAAAGAGCTAAAAGAAATCCTAAAAAAATCTTGAACTTCTTTTTCGTGGTTTTCTCTAAGTTTACAATTTTGAGTGTATGTTTCCTGACTGTAATTTCAGCGACATTACAGAACAAAGTCAACACACCAATGTTGAACTTTACATTTAAAGTATTCGGCTTTCAGTTTACCTCGTCCTGTCATATTTTGTCTACTTTTGCACTCCTTTTTACTTAAGTTCTTTGTTTTTTAATGCAGTTTACAATACTTGTCAATTTTGTAGAGGGTGAACGTTTTCTCACGCTATCTGGCCTCGTACCTCGGAAGGGATTGACACCTTCTCGAATATAATCTTCAAGGCAAAGGCAAAATCACCTTGTAGAACCAGGTTGTACTTTAACTGCTTTAACGCTGTCCCTCGAAGCGACTGACACCTTCTGCGAAATATTTCTCAAACATAGCAAAGAAAGCTTTATGGCACCACGTTGGTTACATTAATTATTTATAACTTCGTTTAATAAATAAAGTGAATAAGTATAAAATAAGTGAATTTAGCTATAATTAAATACTAAAGGAAGGTAAATTAGATAAGTGATATATTTACAATAGCCTTCATAACTTCCTTTTCAAAGGAATTAACTCGCCAGTAATCAAAATAAATGCGTATATTTACAAGGAAAAATAAGTGGAGTCAATTAGATTTTTCACAACATGTTCTCACACGTCACGTGCATCGTGCATCCAGCCACCCAAGAGAAAGAGAAAAAGAAATCGTTGCGGCAGAGAGAGAGAGAGAGAGAGAGAGAGAGAGAGAGAGAGAGAGAGAGAGAGAGAGAGAGAGAGAGCTGAATCATTTAAAATCAACGTAGATTTAGTCCTTCACCAAAACATTCCTGTACAAAAAATAAACAAATGATAAGAGCGGACAAAAAAAACAGCAAGGAAGGAAGTGTCATGTTTGTCACAAGTATCGCGGAAATGCTGAACAGTAAAGCGAACAGTTTTGCAAAACTGTTGAAAACGATCCTCAATGCCAATTCATTTTCAACTGTAAACAAACGTTAAATATCACAAAGGAATTAATAAAACGTATCAGAACGTCCGTTTGAAATATAACATCGTATTTTATGGGCGATTTCAATTTAATCTCATTTCTCCCACTTTTTTGAATATATGAAGAGCATAAAGAACAACGAAACGGATGTTTTTCAGAGGGATCTCTCTACAGGGTGTCCCATAAGTCCCTTTACCACCTTTAACCCTAAACCTTTTCCTACTAGAATAGGGTGAAGGTAAAGAAACTTATGGGGCACCGTGCACATGATACTGAATAAGACTTTCAGAAATCTCGTATTAGCAAATAAGACAAATCACCGTCAGAAATGACTATGTCAGTTCTGTTAGGGCCAAAGAAAAAAACAAAATGGATGGAGATCAAAAGACATCAGGCTTATCACAGTAACGCATACTAACAGGATCAGAAACTCCCAAGAAATGAAATTTCTGGCAAGGTGGCAAAAGGAGTACAGGATCAATTGAAAACTATGATTATCACAGGACAAATCGGGTAAATGGCAGTTGTTTTTTTCGCGTTTTTTAGGTTAATGCAAAAAACTTCACTTTTTTCTAAGTGAAGGTCAAAATATGATAAAAACCCACTCTAATAGACAAAGTTTATTTCCACGACAGTTTCGATGCCCACTGGCATCCTCTTCGGGTGGATACAGAAAAACGAATGAACCAAAAACAAGAGGGAAAAAAGTCCAGGGACCATTAGGAAATTCACACCTACGTTAGATCCCGTTCTCCCGATACTGGAAGGGCATTTTTATTAAAGGGACCCGCTTATAAGTACATTCGCACAAATTTAAAACTATCTTCTTGTTCTATACATACTATAAGTGGGTCCCTTTAATAAAAATGCCTTTCCAGTGTCTGGAGAACGGGATCTAACCTAGTGCGAATTTCTTAATGATCCCTGGACTGTTTTCCCTCTTGTTTTTGGTTCATTCGTTTTTCTGTATCCACCCGAAGAGGATGCCAGTGGGCATCGAAACTGTCGTGGAAATAAAAACCCACTCTAATAGACAGAGTTTATCATCATAGTTTGAGGTTGTTTAACCCTTTCGTAATAGCAAAGGACACATGATGGAGGAGGACTGCAGCTTTAAAGGGGATCGAACCATGGGTCGCTACATCATCTTGACAAACAGGACGGTCTTCCATCCAACTACTATCCAGACCCAATGTCTCTTAACGTCCCTCATCTACGGGAAGCGGTGCCGCTATAATGGGCACGAGGTAGTTTCAGCACAACTTGCTTTCGCTTATTAGAATCTCTCCTTACTAACAACTATGATTACATGACAGAGAACCTCCAGATGAACGTAGAATACAAACCACGGAACTCTACATCATCTGAACGCGGAGGATGGTGACCCAATCAATTGCTAAACAGACCCAACGTCGCTTAACCTCGCCGATCGAACGGAGCAAAGTTTTAAAAAGATATTTTCGGGTTGTCGAAATAGATAAGGCATAGATAGATAAGGCGCAGAAAAGATGTTTAACCCTTTCGCGCCGAGGACGTACGCGGTACGTCCAACCATTCAAGAGCTCGAGGACGTACATTTAAAATTGGATACCGGCGCGAAAGGGTTGAAACCAATAAAATATTTGAGATGGAAATGTTTCATTCAATACAAAAAATCGAAGGTCGAAAACCAATTAATAACTTTGCAATTAAAAATTATAATAATTGGTGGTCACTGATCAGCCATTTATACTCCTTTTCCCGCCACATTTTATAACTTTTCCAAATGGTTCGCGATATGATTTCCCGTTAGTCTTTAACATCTTTGAAGGAGATCCATTAGAATTCATTCAGCTTAACAGAAACGAAAGAGGCACAGCTTCACTAATACGCACCCTCAATTTCAGGATATATATATATATATATAGCTTGTAATTAACCCTTTCATAATTCAAGTATGAAGGGGTTAATTACGAAATATTTGTCCTGTTCAAGCCAAATTAACCTCTAATATTCAGATCGTAAGGTTCAAAATCTATTGTCATGCTCATGTTGCCATAAGGCAACGGTCGGCGTTAATGGTTTAAGTGAAATAACTAAGTTTGTTGACAACGCTTCGTAAATGTAAAATGGAGAATTTAGATAAACCTATAACCAATCTTTAGGGTGCAGAGTCACGCAAATCGCACGCAAACTTCGATGTGTATAAGATAATGCGTGAAACGAGGAGGCGGAGTTTAACAGTTAAAGATGCACATTAACAATACCTAACCTGCAAGGTTAACGTCAGCGCCCATAGATCAATGGATAACACCGTTAAGATACCCAAAACTGTGATTCAATACCCAGTAATGCGATAATAATAATAATAATAAATAATAATACAGCTGGTAAAGCAATTTGCCGCATTATAGTTGGTCCGAGTGCCAATTGTAATGCCAGTTTCTGGCCCTACTCACTCATTATCATCATTATAATGTTAACAATAATTAAGCATTTAACTGTTCAGCGAGTGGAAAATGATCATTAATGATACTGTTACTCGATTTCAGTAAATCAGTAAAGATTAACAGCAATAATTACAGCAATAATAAAGATTAACGAGAAACTATTTTAATATGTTAAATTAAATAATACTCGGCAACAAAATGATGAAACAAAATAGGGACACGATAATAGGCAAACTAACTACTAGTAATGGCCAACAGGGAAATAGTCAAATGAACGATAAAATTCAATTACGGAGTTCAATGTGATGTATCATGGCGAATAAGCGAATGCTAACAACCAACTAAACTAAGCTGAGCGAAGGCCAGTTTCGCTGATTTGGATAAGACAAAATATTTATTTCAACAATAATTTTTTTTTTGCGGCGTAGATCGTCTTCCAGATGTACAATAACTAGTCTGGGTTTTCTCCTTGTATGTATGTACATACATAACTGTAGAAAATAATCATTATATAAAGGACACCAAACAACAACTAATCGGTTGGTCCCTACGAGTCTGTCTGTTTCAGGAGGAAGGTTGGAAGACAGAAGAAAATTTGAAGAAGAGTAAAAATTTTAAAACAAAGCTGAGAGAATCCGAGTGAAAATTCTACAATATTTCTACGAGCTAACAAATGTCTCTAACTGCTTATCTTGCCTTAAACTCCCAATTAGTCTCTTTTTATAGGACTCTAACGAATTACTTCGAACTACGCTGGCTGGCAATCCATTCTTCCACAAATTAACTATACGGTTGAAGAAAAAATATTTACCTTCATTAGAATTAAAGAGTTTACCACTAATTTGAGACTATTACCGGGCGTTCTATCAGCATTTCTGAAAGTGAAATATTTTTTAGCGTCGACATTATCAAAACCTTTAATCATTTTAAACACTTGGATCAAATCTCCTCAAAGCCGCCTTTTCCACGAGTGAGAATAAATTCATTCTCTTAAGAGGAGATTGTAGACACCAATCGACCAGGGAAATACTCCAGGGAGGGGGGACGTTAGGGAGAAGACAGGGAGAGCTAGAACTCCCGTTTCTTCTGTCACTGTCCTTCTCAGCTAATCTTTTTTCCGCGTCTCATCTACCCTGTGAGCAGTCCAGCACTCTCTCAAACACACAATTCTCTCCCTATTCTTCACTACACATATATGCATCTTACACACTACATAACCTTTTCAAAATTAAATAAAACAATAACAACTTCAAGAGCATCGGAGACCCCTGGGGAGGGGATCATAAATGTTCCCACTTCTACCTTCCCACAGCCGATACCAGGAATGAAGGCAGTGGGGCTAGTTCTGCTACTGCCCATTCGAGATGTTCTGGGCATCTGCCTGATTCATTTCCATAAACTTCCGCAACATTCGTGGGCTCTCCTCAAATTTTCAATCTGTTGAAAACCACCTCTCGTCTAAACCTCTCCTTCTCTTCCTCACTGAAAATCTGGTGTCTGGAACGACTAACAGCAACCCATTTTCTGTACCGATACCAGGAATAAAGGCAGTGGGGCTAGTTCTGCTACTGCCCATTCGAGATGTTCTGGACTTCTGCCTGATTCATTTCCATAAACTTCCGCAACATTCTTGAGCTCTCCTCATATTTTCAATCTGTTGAAAACCACCTCTCGTCTAAACCTCTCCTCCTCTTCCTCACTGAAACTCGGGTGTCTGGAACGACTAACAGCAACCCCCTTTTCTGTACTGTCCTATTTTCTATATACTCAATTTCACTCCAAAGATGGATGTTGTGTATACATATGTACACAATGACTTAACTTGTTCTCGTATTCGCGAACTTGAATCCTCTATATTTTACACCCTCTGACTACGTCTTACATGTCAATCTCAAACTAAACACATCTGTGCTGTCTACTTTTCTCCAGATTCTACTGACTATCCAAAACTCTCTGACTATCTCACTTCCAAAGTGGAATACATTCTATCCCACTCTCCTTTTCCTGAAATTTCCATTTTAGGAGATTTCAATGTTCATCTTCACCTTTGGCTTTCCTCTCATTTCATTAACATCCCTGCTGAACTAGCTTACAATTTTTCTATCCTGGATGACCTAGAGCAGATTGTACAGCACCCTACTCGTATCCCCGATCGCCTTGGAGATAGGCGCAACATTCTAGATTTATTTCTTGCCTCTCATCCTTCTTCTTACTCTGTCAAACTTTTTTTTCTCCGTTGGTGTCCTCCAATCACACTCTTATATCCGTTTCTTGTCCTATCGCTCCAGTTTCGCCTTTGGATCCTCCCAAGAGGAGACGCCTTTACTTTAGCGCCACTGATTGGGAGGCCCTTAGGCAGTACTTCATTGATTTCCTATGGAATGATTACTGCTTCTGTGGCTGGAGGTGGTTCTCTCGGGCGTGGATATACACATTCCATATTTTATTCCTACTACCAATGCAAAAATGCCCTTGATTTAACATTACTTGTTCTAATGTTACTCGCAAGAGAGAGGAGGCTTTTAGAAGGTACCGACACCATCCAACTCGCCCATTCTTTTCCTTTTATTTGTCAGTGATCTATTAAATCGCATTTCCTCTCCTATCCACTCCTATGCCGATGATTTCACCCTTCACTTCTCCACCCGCTTCACAAAGCGTTCCTCTCAACAGTCACTCTATGCTTCGCGTAGGACGGTTATGGTGCACCTCACCTCTGATCTTTCTACAATATCTGAATGAAGCAGAGAAAACGTCGTGGCTTTCAATGCTTCAAAGGAACTGAGTTTTTATCTATCTACTCGTCAAAATAGATACACAACAATCCTTCCTCTTCTCTTAACATTCTTGGCGTTTCCTTTTCTCGTGATCTTTCCTGGAAAGATCACATATACTCTCTTTCTAAAACAGCTTCTGAGAGGTTAGGTTTGCTGTAACGGCTCCGCAGTTTCTTCACCCCGACACAGTTACTGTCTCCTTACAGGGGCCTTCTCCGCCCCTGTATGGAGTACGTTTCTCATGTGCTGGGTGAGTCAACCTACACATTTCTATTTGACCGGGTGGAATCAAAGGCTTTTCGTCTCATCAATTCCCCGCTTCTTACTGACTGTCTTCAATCCCTCTCTCTTCGCCTCAGTGTTGCTTCACCCTCTCTCTTCGCCTCAGTGTTGCTTCACCCTCTCTTTACTATCACTATAACTATTAAAACGGACATTGTTCTTCTGAACTCTCTAACTGCATGCCTCCTCCTTTAAGGAGAGCACGCAGTACCCGACTTTCGACACATTCTCATTCCTTTTCTGCCCAACTCTCTAGCGCAAGGGTTAATCGGTATTTTCAGTCCTTTATCTACCCAACCGGTCAATCCTTCCTCAATCCATCTTTACCCCTGTCCATGACCTCCAATCTTTCAAACGCAGAATGTCCAGGGCATCTCGGAAATCTTGGACCTTGATTTTGGCTCTCTTCTTTCTCTATGGGGGTAGCGTTTTTGTGGACATTCGTCCTTGGTCCCTCCCTCCTGCATAAAAAACCCCGTATGATTTGTTTCTAAGATTGGGAATAATTTTTGTCGCCCGACGCTGCTGCACTCGGGACCAGAACTGAACGCGGTATTCGAGGTGGGGGCGTACTAAAGAATTATATAATGTTAGCGTTGTTTTCTCCGACTTAGAATCTTAGGACTTATTGGTAGATCATTTTAATTTACTTATTTTTCTAACCACTTCGATACATTGCTTACTCGTTGTAAGAGTGTCGACAACAATAATACCTAAATCTTTCTTTGCGCGATAATACACTAACGAGTGTTAACGGAATAGAATACGTTTCTTTAACATTGAATATCAATAAAAGTAACGTTTTACATTTATCTCGAGTGAGCAGAAATTTGGCAAATGAACTTCAATATAGTAATTTATTAATATCTTCTTGAATCTGCAAACGTTCTGCCGCTGATTTTGTTCGTGCTCCTAGTTTGGTATCATTCCACAAATTTGAAATTATATTCTTAATCCCCATGTCGATGTCACTGATATAAATAGTAAAAAAAAGTAGTCCCAAAATTGATCCCTGAGGCACGCCGCTAGTTACACTTTTCCAGTTAGACACTCTGCTATTAATGACCACTCTTGGTTTACGTCCGCTAAGCCAATTTTCGATCCATTTGAGAACATTGTCATCAGTTCCGTGGGAATGAAGTTTAGCTAATAATCCTCTATGTGGCACTTGTGTCAAACGCCTTTGAAAATCGAAATGCAGTATACCGTAATCGGAAAATTCGCCGTAAACATTTTCGCCGTAAACATTTTCGCCGTAAACATTTTCGCCATAAGACAAATTCGCCGTAAGGACATTTCGCCGTAAATAAAATAAAATTAAAATTAAAAAAAGGGATCATATGTAGAATTCGGACCCATACCAAGGTTGGGGTCCGAATTCTACATTAGCGGAAGGTTGGGGTCTGTATTCTCCATTTGGCTTGTTTAAGCTACTCTAACTATTTGAGTTTCTACATTTGCCTTAACATCCGAGGCCATGTTTAAGCTACTCTAGTACACACAGAAACTATTGAAAGCTATTGGAATCGCCAAAAAAGTTTTATTAAATCAATGCATGGATGTAGGAGATCACACTTAAATTCATACTTAGACGAATTTATGTGGCATGAAAGACACATAAACAATACGTTTTTCCAATTTTGTGATACCATTTTTTCACAATATCCTTTTAATTAAACTTTCACTTAATAAGACTGGATCAAATGTAGAATTCGGACCCCAGCCTTCTTTAGTTAGCTTTATAAGGCTAACTAACGAAAATATCATGACCTAACCTAACCAATCGTCAAGGGCGTACAGTTAACCTAACGATTGGTTAGGTTAGGTCGTGATATTTTCGTTAGTTAGCCTTATAAAGCTAACTAAAGAAGGCTGGGTCCGAATTCTACATTTGATATAAGATTTTACAATTGTGTGATTTTAATGGTTTTTATTTGTGATAATAATAATAAAATTTTCTATGAACCTTTAAATTGTTTATTGATGTCCTTATACGATTCGTTTGGGGTCTGGCTTCTATAATCTATACATTAGGGGAAAGTTGGGGTCTGGATTCTACATTAGGGGAAAGTTGGGGTCTGGATTCTACATTAGGGGAAAGTTGGGGTCTGTATTCTCCATTAGGGTTACCTGGGGTCCGAATTCTACATATGATCCAAAAAAAGTTTAACTGAACCCTTATAATAGCCGGTGCTGGTTAAGTGTGCGGTCTACCTAGCTTCGAGCAGTCTACCACAATTAAGATTCTTTATACTGTACGGCATTGACGATTGGTTAGGTTAAGTCGTGATAGTTTGGTTAAATAAATTTCTTAAATAAATTCCTTATCTTGCTTTGAAACTCACTATATAGGAGGAGAACGAGGCCGAGGCGCGCGAAGGCGAAGAATGGAGCCAACATTTCCTATAGAATTGTGGAATGTTGTCGAAAGAACTCATAATAATATGCCGAGAACGAACAACAGTATAGAAGGCTTCCACAATGCAATACAAAGCTCTATTACTAACATGCATCCAAGTATCTAGAAACTCATAACCAATTTGATGAAGGAAGAGAGTTTATTTTTAAGAAGTTTTATCACTGACTTTTACCATTGAATAAAGACTTGCCTTTTTAATGCTTATATAATACCCTTTATCATCCATTGATTATTTTTAAAAAATTTTACGGCGAAATGTCCTTACGGCGAATTTGTCTTACGGCGAAAATGTTTACGGCGAATTTTCCTACGGCGAAAATGTTTGCGGCGAAATTTCCTAGATTCGCAGTATACGTAAACATCCACTGTTGAACTCTCGTCATATACTGTATAGTTACATAATCATTAAAGAAATCGAGCAGATTAGTAACACAAGAACGGTTACGTCGAATGCCGTGTTAGAAATTAACAAATTCATCAAAGATTCTCAAGTGATTAACTATTTTGTCCCGAACGATCGTCTCCATAAGCTTACCAACGACTGAAGTCAGGCTGATGGGACGATAATTTCCCGGAAGCGATGTCTCCTTTTTTAAATATTGGCGTGATGTTTGCAAGTTTCCAATCGAGTAGAACTTCTCCAGACTGTAACGATTTATTATTATTATTATTAACTATACATGTGAGAGGAGAGACTATTGCGCAATTCATTTCTTTAACTACCCTAGAGTCTTGCTCATCTGGACCGGGAGTTTTATTAGGATTAATTTTACCTATGGCCGAGAGTACTTCCCTTTCACTAATGGTAAAATCGTGAAGCTTTGAATGATCATCACTGAGTACGATTGCGGGAACGGAAATGTTGTTCATATTTTCGTTAGTAGACACAGAAGAGAAGAATTTATTTAAAACATTTGTAAGTCATCGTAAATTTGTTCGTTGTTTTCGCCTATGAGTGGACCAATAAATAGTCCGCTAAGCTACTTTTTAATTCCTAACATAATTATAGAATTGCTTCTGATTATATATTGAACCAAATTCAATCTAAAGTTCATAGTTGCGCTTGCTTTTCCTAATAAGTTTTCACTTTGCTTTCTCAATAACTTGTAAGCATTTTCATCGGACAAATTATTTGGTTCTTTAAATTCAGAGTTCCTTTTTAACGTTAAGCTACTCTTAATTTTGGCATTCCACCATTTAGGTTTAACAGACTTCGCCACTTTCTTTTTACGTAATGAGATATTACTCAATTCTAAACGTTTAAAACAATTATAAAAAGAATTCCATATGCCATTAATATCATCTCGCAATAAAGTCTCATCCCAATTATGGGTCGAAAGCGTCGGTGGTTTCATGTCACGAAATTTAGCTCTTTTAAAATCCAAAACGTATTCCAAGCTATCCGAATTATGAACGTTAACTTTAATTTCAAATGTTATTTGCTTATGATCACTGGTGGAGAAGTAATCTCCTACAGAGATATTATCAATTAAGTCTAGGTCTGTACTTAAAACTAAATCTAGAATATTGCGTTCTCTAGTAGGTTCGTTGACCATTTGAAAAAGTGAACTTTCGAGCAAACCCTCGTACAGTCGACGACCGGAATTGGACTATAAAGGACCACCCCAACCCTCGCGAGGTAAATTAAGATCCCCCATAATTATGGCATCATGTTCGTTACTTATTTCAGAAATTAGTTCCTGAAGCCTATTATCACTATCGACAGTCTGAGAGGGAGGCCTATATACTAAACCTATAATTAATTTCTTTGGTGAGTTGTAATTAAAAAAAATTGCAGAAATTGACAATATAAATGCGACGTTCGTTGAAATTAAAGACAAGTTTTCTACAAAGGTAGAAAACCTACAAAGGTAGAAAACCCAAACCTCATTTTATAACACAGTTATGGCTATACTGACAGAGCTGTGCGCGCTAACTGATAAATATAGCGCCGCTAACACTAATGCAAATAAATTCTAGCGCCGCTAACGCTAACAGTTTTTAAAATTAGCGGCGTTACCGCTAACGCTAATTTTGGCGCTAATTTTTATGAAATGTATAGCTAAGTTCTATTTTTTAATAATAATGCATTTGTATATATCTGTGTGTGTTCGCTATTTGTTATTATCTTGTATAGTGTCAAATGGGAACAAAATTATATCTTTAAAATGATTATTGGGTATTCAAGAAAATTGCCTAATTTGATATTTATAATTAAACTTATTTATTGGAAAGACATTGTCCTCCTTTACATACTCAGTTCAGCAAACTGTTTATTATTATATATTCTGCGTTCAGCATTAGGCACAAAAAGCAACGTAATATAGAGAATACCATTCTAAGATTATATTCATTATAATTTATATTAGCGCTTAGTGGTTAGCGCCTAACATTGCCTAAAAATGTAGCGGCGCTATCTGTTCCGCTAACTATTTTGAAAAAATAGCGCCGCTAATGGATGCGCTAATAATTAACTAGCGTCGCTAAGCACAGCTCTGGCTATACAGAGGGGTTGACAAAAGTAGACACCACGATGACCGCCCTCAAGAGCAAATGACAAAGCTCATCAATAGAATACCAGAACGTGTGTCAGCTTTACATACTGGAAAGGGTAAAGCAAGACGATTCTAAACATAGTTAATAAATAATGACAAATTTATTGAATGAATTTTATTATCAAATGAAAACTATGGCTAAAACCCAAAAGGTGTCTACTTTTGTCAACCCTCTGTACCTCTAGTGCATGGGTCGGGGAACTTTTTTGGGTATTACCCAAAAATCTATTTGAGTAAAATGAAATTACCCCAGATTTCAAAGTAAACAAAAACAAGCCAATTGCTCTTAAAATTGTTGCATATGGTGTCTCATACCGCACGCATTACCCCAAAATTTTTAAATGTACCCCATTTGGGGTAATTTACCCTGTTCGCCGACCACTGCTCTAGTGGTACCTCAAGCAAGAATGTTTCCATTTGAACGTATCACAAACTGCTTCGTTTTCTCTGTTTCTCGTTGTGTTGTGCCACATTCATGCCAATTCCACGTTTATTCATTCACACATTTATTAATTACACCCTTCCCTCTTTTACGCGATCTTCCTTTACTTCTAACATATATATACGCAATTCTATCATCATTGATTCTCTCCAAAATGACCATACGAACACAACATACTCTCATCCTCGTTTTGGCCGTACTCCTCCGCTCGCAGTAGTGAGAAAATTGAGAACTATATAAACACTCCGAGGCCGAGGGTAAGAATACATTGTTCTGGAGTAGGAGTATATTATGACAGCAGAACAGCCGAAACAAAGAAGCAGAAAAAGGATACAGCGAAGAAACTGTTTGAACTTTGATCATTTCGTAACTTAACGTTAACCAGTTGGCAAAAATAAGAACTGAATTTTCTCTCTATGATTTAGGATAACTGTTCTTTTTTGCACCTTTAGTGATTAAAATTGACCAAATTTGTTATATAATGTGGGTCTTTTGGGGATTATCACCATTAATAAGGTAAAGTGAACGAACCATATTGCCGTTTCCTGCAGCGATAGTGACAATGTGTCAGGAACCAAATTTAATTTATAAACGAAGTTCTTTTGGATGTCAAACTGTTATTGGGTAAAAAGCTAGAAAAATACATCAGTTTCAAGTACAAAACTCTATCTTCATCTGGAAAGACAGTCTCTCTCTCAGTGTCTGATTGTGTTCATTTCATTAATGATGTAAATTCAAAAGTTTTTATGGCCATGAACAAAATATGAGAAAGAACAAATAACGTAATCTTACAGTAGGTGAACTGAACAAAGTCTGTACCTGTAGATTTGGTGAGATCCCACCAATTAAAAATTGCATATCCACTGCAGTAACTTCCTGCTTCTCTAAACTATTTGAAAAACACCTATTTTTCGTCTGAGCGTTAATGGTATCCCAAATCGAATTTTTAGAATTATGCTTAAACAAAACTCAAATTACGAAATCAAATTGCGAGCTTATAGCACTAAGCTTACTTATAGCAAACAAAATCCTAACACATAAATTTAACTGAAACCCTAAGCCTTAATAATTAAATAAACAAACTTTAAATCCTAAAACGAAATAAATTAACAAATGCTAACTCTTAATATTGAAATCGAGTAGGCCTACTTACCACCTACGTAGTTTTGAAAAACTTGTTAGTTATTCAGAGATCTAATTATTAAGAATGTTTATAATATCAAATCAAATTAACCTGAAATTGCTAAACTACAATTCCTATTATAACAAACCATTACCAAACTTTCAGTAATTACAACAAAACTAAGAAAAAATAGAGAGATCCTTCTGAATCCTAGGTTTAAATTCTGAGACAAGAAGAAAATTTTAAGACTGAATACTAAAGGCATATGCGCGCAAAACTGGCCGTTCAACAGAGAACAAAACCTAAAATTGAATCACGCGCTCCTGGGCAGAAAATTCTGGAATCGGAAGTCGTGATTCCACGTATACTTTCTTTAAGGGCGCGTTCGAACAAACCTATTTTAATTTTAATAGAATCAACATATTTGTGTACGAGTATTTATTTGCACTCTGAAAAAGTTAAAGTCTAACGAAAATTACCTTCAGGATCTCTCTCTCGATCTCTCGATCTCTCTCTCTCTCTCAGGAAAGATATTGAGAGGCTGGAGCGAGTGCAATCGAGGGCCACAAAGTTAATCCCTTCCGTTAGGCATATGGGCTACAATCGACGGTTACGCGCCCTGAACTTGTTTTCGCTTGAAACTCGGAGGCTGCGCGGTCAAATGATCGAGGTTTTCAAGCTCTTACGCGGGTTCAACGATGTCGATTTTAGAAGTATGTTTAGTTTAAATGATAACCCAACTCGCAACAATGGTTGGAAGTTGGATTTGAAACGGTTTAGGACTAGTGTGTGTGGGAATTACTTTACGTATAAGATCTGTGACACGTGGAACAGATTACCTTCAGAAGTTGCGGATCAGTTCAAGAAAAGGTTAGACCAAATCTTGCACACTATTTGTGTGTGTACAAAATTTTGCCATTGGTACCTCCTCGGTATGGGCCGCAAGGCCTTTTGAGGTACTTCTTTTCCTTGTAACTCTCTCTCTCTCTCTCTCTCTATATATATATATATATATATATATATATATACAGTATATACTGTACACACACACACACTGTGTGTGTATGTATATATATATATACACACTGTATATATATATATATATATATATATATATATATATATATATATATATATATATATATATACATATACATACATATATATATATATTATATATATATATATATATATATACATATACATACATATATTATATATATATTATATATATATATATATATATATATAATACATATACATATACATATATACATATACATATATATATATATATATATATATATATATATATTTTAATTAAAAACTAAAAATTAAATAACTACAACCTTATACTGGATATGGAGAAGATTCCTAGACACTGGGGAAATACCGAGTATCTTGAAAAGAGCAAACATTGTCCCTATATATAAAGGCGGGGATAGATCTCAAGCAAAGAACTATAGACCAGTGTCATTGACGTCCCACCTCACTACAGTATTTGAAAGAATAGTTAGAGAGAAAATCTATGACTTCTTGGAGACACTGGAAAGATTCAACGCAAATCAGCACGGATTCCGATCAGGAAGATCATGCCTATCACAACTTATAGAGCATTATAACAATATCCTAGATGCACTTGAAGGCAATGAAAACTATGATGTCATATACAGGGATTTTGCTAAAGCTTTCGACAAATGCGATCATGGTATAATAGCGTATAAAATGAAACATATGGGAATAACAGGCAAAGTGGGAAAATGGATCTACAATTTCCTCAGAGAACGACTACAGGTGGTCAAAATTCAAGGTGCATCATCAGAATCAGAAGTACTGGCCCCACTCCTATTCATTATCAAGCTAACAGACATTTAACACCGAGAAATTTCAGCTCTTAAGATATGGTTGAAGTGAGGAACTTAAACAGACTGCATATTATGCTCCAGATAGACAGCAAATTCAGAGAAGCACGAAAGCGGTCGACTTGGGGGTAATAATGACTGATGATCCCAAATTCGAGACACAAAATCAGATAGCAATAAACAAAGCAAAAAGAGTAGCGGGACAGGTACGAAGAAAGTTCAAAAGGAGGGACAAGACAGTAATGATTCCCTTGCTGAGAAATTGAATACTGCTCAGTTTTGACGTCCCCATATAAAAAGGAAGAAATTAATAAACTAGAAGAAACGCAGACATTTCACAGCCAAGATTGATGGCTGCAAAGAACTCAACTACTGGGGAAGACTACGTAAACTAAATCTGTACTCCCTGGAAAGAAGAGAGAGGTATACCATAATCTACATATGGAAAATGATCGAAAAACTGGTACCAAACCTAAAACTAAACCCAATTACCATCCAAACAACGCTGGAAAATAGAAAGGCAGAATGTGTAGTGTTCCCAAATTAAAGGCCCGACAAGGGACCTCCTCAACACTGAAGGAAACTAGCATGGTTGTCAGGGAGCCAAGACTTTTCAACCAGCTTCCAAAGGACCTCAGAGACGTTACAGGGGTCAAAGTTGAAGTCTTCAAGAGAAGACTAAATGCCTGGCTCAGGACGGTACCAGATGAGCCGGGTGTACCTGGCTATGTGCGGTGGAGTGCAAGAGAGCAACTCGCTCCTCTACCAAGCCAAGACTAGAGGCGGGGCCACCAGCATGACCTTCGTGTGAAGAAAGACCGACGAACGCAACCCAAATGAGGTTAACGAGGTATATACACAAGTAACAGAGATAATAATGGCACCCTTTAATCTGTCCTTGTGTTTTATTGAAACAAGTTTCCATCAGTAAAATTTTCACCTTCATTTAATTTTCTCTTTAATAATATATCAATTCCATTCGAACTCGGTACAAATCTTAAAGAAAAACAAAAGAGCATCGTACTCAGCAGGCATATATAACACGTGTTGCAAAATTGTTAAATGTACTACAGTCCAAAAGCAAACAAAAATGGTAAATCGCCAAAGATTTAAAAAATCTTTCAAATTGAGAAGAAAAATGAATTGTGATTTCGTTTTAACAAATTTTCCTTTGAATATTGCTTAAAAATGGATTATTATCCACACTGGTGGAATAATGGAACCACTTTGCTATTAGAACAAACAAAACTTAACCCACATCACGAGGAAAAACTTTCTAAACCGAGATTCTTTATAGAAAGAAGCAATTTACTAAACCAGTGGTATTTATTCTCGGGTAATTCGGTCTTTTTTGGGGTTAACGAGCTGGCGCCACCGTCCCAAAAAAAAGCTGAGTTATGGTTCCACTAAAATTTTGCTATTCTTTCCTAATTTTCTTTTTCTCATATTTACCATTTAAAAGGGGAGGGGGGGGGAGAATTACGGTTTTGTTGGCGAGCTTAATGGGTAACAGGTACGAAAAAAGGTTAAATACCACTTCTCTAAACGAAGCTGATGACTGAATCAAATGTACGCGTATATACCAGAACTCAAAAAGAAACTCGGTTAAACTCAAAAAGGAACTCGGTTAAACTCAAAAAGGAACTCGGTTAAACTCAAAAAGGAACTCGGTTAAACTCAAAAAGGAACTCTGTTAAACTCAAAAGGAACTGTTAAACTCAAAAAGGAACTGTTAAACTCAAAAAGGAACTCAGAAACAGTAAAATAACAAAATGTACTCCAAAACTGAAGGTTTTTAAGACATGGAATATCTTTCACACTGAAGCCAATTCTTCTCATTCTACCATCAGAGAACTCTTTAATTACATCCTGAAAGAAACAAATTACGAGGAACCTAAACATGAAACTAAGAGCTGGGGTTTGTTTTCTGAACGTGGCAAAGTTTATCAAGTAAATAGAGATCAACGCATTTGAACGTCCCACGAAACCTAAAGCTTCAATAATCTCCTACTTTGAGATTGCCAAAATCTAAGCTAACCTAACCTGCTCTAATTTAACTTAATTTAACAGAAACTGACACGGATTTAGTGTTATGCTAAGTCCGTCTGACACGATCATGAAGGACTAAAGTGACTTTTATTAGACCTTCAACGAATATCTCGTTCCAAAGGCAGAACCTAATGGATAGTAAAGATAGCACAAGATAGGAGCTGACATAATTTTTAGCGTAGCCCCTCTCTCTCTCTCTCTTTATCAAAGGATGATAATATCGCTTGAAAAGAAAAGGAAGTCTGACGATGATTGATGAGGAGAGTTGTCAAAAAGCGAGCACAAAGGGGGATGCCAGCCCTTCTCCCCACCCTTTCTCTTTTTGCACCTCTCAAAACCTACAGAAGTGAAAAAATATTTTGGAGTAAAAGTTAAAAAATGAGTGGGAAAAATTGGTATTTTTTTATAGCATCTGAATCTCACATTGTCATTATTGTCATTGTCATTGTCATTATTATTATTATCGAAACGCCCTAAATAATAATAATTAAAACAAATATATTTTTTAAAATTTAAATAAGTCGAGTAAGCTCCCGTAGCTACAGTAGGTGGTCTCAGTGTCGAAGTTTGGGTGGTATGGTTCTGGGTTCGGTCCCAGCTGCTGTCTCCTGGGTTGGGTTTGGCCGGCCACTCACCCTGTCAATACTCGGGTTCGGGTGACCCATAGGGTAAATGGAATAAATATAATTCGATAAAATTTGTGCTCAACACCCGTTCATTATCGCCACTTGTAACGAAGACTGTAACAATAATACTTCACACGTTAAACAGTGCCCGATCAATGCCAAAGGGTGCCCGATGACGTCATGGCGTAAAGAATTCTCTTTATGCAAGACGTAAATGATAATGAATAGTATGACTCAAGCAAGCTGGTCACCTTAGACCACTGTACCTCTCTCACGACTGTTATGGACACTGTCTACGCGCTTAGTGGTCGGGGTCCACGGATATTAGCATCCTTTATCGCGAACTCAGTACAACACGTGTTTAAATCACAACACCTGAGATAAACTGTTGTTGGACTCGATTTAAAAAAAAACCAAAGGAAAGCTTCTCAAGAATTCGGTCAACCGACTTTGTGTGTTTTGAGCGATGATCAAAGATAATTAACCAGTTTAAGAATTCATGTTTTTTAATGATTCGTTATTATATGAATTTTAATACTTTAAAACTTATATAAAACTGACGTACAAGTTAAAAAAAACCGTCAAGAATAACTATAAATTTGTGGTGATGAAGTTTTGAAAGTAAATTCCACAATGTCCGCTATTTGAAACTTTGAAAGTAACAAGGATTATGTAGAAAATCTTTTTTTAACCATGAAATACGAATATCCTTATATATACACCTTCCTTACCTTACAAAGGTTCCGCGCGATGATTCCTCATTTCGCGAAGGTCAAGCTTGTTGCCCCTCCTCTCGAGTTGGCCTGGTGAAGTAGTGAGTTGGTTTCTTGTGCTCTCCACCTCACATAGCCAGGTACGCCCGGCTCATCGGGGATTGTTCTGAGCCAGGCGTCTAATCTTTTGAAGATGTCCACTGCAACTCCCTTCGTGTTTCTTAGGTCTTTGGGCAGCTGATTAAACAGTTTTGGTCCTCTCACAACAAAACTATTTTCTTTCAGAGTTAAGGATGTTCCCTGTCTCGCCTTTAATTTGGGAACACGACACAGTCTTCCTTTTCTACTTTCCACCGTTGTTTGGGGAGTTATAGGGTTCAGAGTAAGATTAGGGACTAGTTTCTCCATTATTTTCCAAGTGTAAATAATGGTGTATCTCTCTCTTCTCCTTTCCAGTGAATATAGGTCTAGTTCGCGTAACCTTTCTCAGTAATTTAGTTCTTTGCACCCCTTGATCTTGGCTGTGAAGCTTCTTTGAATCCCTTCCAGCTGTCTAATGTCTTCTTTTTTATACGGGATGTTAGAACCGAACAGTATTCCAATTTGGGTATGATCAGGGTTTTCAGTAGAGGAATCATTATATTCCTATCCCTTCGTTTAAAGGTTCTCAATATCTGCCCCGTTATTTCCTTTGCTCTGTTTACTGCTCTTATTTTGTGTTTCAAATTTCGCATCATCAGTCATTACAACCCCTAAATCTTTTGCTCTAGAATTTCTCTGAATTTCCTGCCCATTTGGAGGATAATATTCCATGGATTTTAGGTCTTCTCTTTTTCCGTACCGTAACAGCTGAAATTTCTCGGTGTTAAACTTCATATTGTTTTCCGTCCACTTGTAGATTCTGTTCATGTCGGTTTGTAGAGATCTTATATCTTCTGGGTTTCTTATTTTTCTACTGATCTTTGTGTCATCCGCAAATGACGTTACTGTGTTGTCTCTGGTAACGTCCTCATCTATGTCAGTTAGCATGATTATGAAGAGTAGTGGAGCTAATACTGTTCCTTGTGGTACTGAGCTGCGGACCTCTGATTTTGATGAAGATACTCCTTGTACTGTAACGACTTGCCGCCGCTCACTAAGGAAATTATATATCCATTTCCCTACTTTTCTTGTTATTCCCATACGTATATTTCAGTTTATGTATTATGATTCCATGGTCACACTTGTCGAACGCTTTGGCAAAGTCTGTGTATAGTACATCATAGTTTTCATTACTTTCAAGTGCATCAATAATGTTGTAGTGTTCTATTAGTTGTGATAGGCATGATCTGCCTGACCGAAACCCTGTTGGTTATCATTTAATTTTTTGAGTTTCCAAAAAGCCATACATTTTATGTCTAACTATTCTTTCAAATATTTTACTGAGATGAGATATAAGCGACACTGGCCTATAGTTTTTGGCCTCGGATCGATCTCCTCCTTTATATATTGGGACTATGTTCGCGCTCTTCAGGATGCCCGGTATTTCTCCTGTATCTAATGATCGTCTCCATATCCAATATAGGGGCTCAGCGATTGCATTCTTGCAGTTTTTGATCAGTGTGGCATTCCATTTATCCGGTCCTGCAGCTGAGTGTGTTTTTAGTTTCGCTATGGCTTGTGTAATATCATCCGTCGTAAAGTCGAAGTCCGTTATACTTTCCCCTTGTAGTTCTTCTTCAAAGAACGCGTTTCTATCGCATATCAGTTTGTCAGTTTTTGGGATACTGAAAGATGATTCGTACTGAGCTCTTAATATTTCAGATACTTCTGTTAGATCATCAGATAAAGCACTGTTCTCGTTTTTTAAAGGTCCGATAGTCGCAGGGTTTTTCGACTTTCTTTTCGCGAAATTATAGAAGTACTATGAGTTAGCCTTTATCGCTTCTATAGCGTCATCATCATCTTTTTCTGTATGCTTCCAATTAGTTCCTGTATGACGTCATCGATATTTTGCAGTTTATCATTTAATATTTTTTTGATGTTGTTATCTTTAGTTACTTAATTTTGCAGTCACTCTTTTTCTCTTTCGGAGCAATGTCCTCTTTTGTCTCTCGAACCTGCTTCTCTTTCCTTTTTGTTGTATTTTTGGGACATGTTTTTCCAATCTATTACTTCCATGCTGGATGTAACATCTTCCCAGTTTATAGCTTTGGAGTGAAAATTAAAAATTTCGAATTTGCTTCTTTCTGTTGTGCGTGTTCTTTCCTTTCCTGTTGCCTTTGTATTAGTTATTGTTTCAATGATGTTGGGATCCGATATCATAGTTGGGGATATTTTTACATTATCAATTAGGTTGCTGTTGTTTGTGAATACCAAATCTAGGCAGTTGTTTTTCTTGTGTTTTCTGTTATTTCTCGCGTTAACATAAATTCATCAGCTAGAGCTAGTAGCATTTTTACCTGTTCCTAGTCTTCTCGTGAGTCCCCCTTGTCCTGATATATATATATATATATATATATATATATTATTAGGGTGGCCCTTATTTTTTAATTTTTTAATTTTCTGTGTTGCACCCCCTGAATTGGTTTGATTCCATGTAAAACTGACACATGAAATAGGAAAGAATTTGAAGAATTTTTAGAGGTAGCTCAATGTGCTCAAATCCTTTTTTTTTTTTTTTTTATTATATTTAATTAATTTTAATTTTATATTTAATTAATTATATTTAATTAATTTTAATTTTATTATTATATTTAATCCAATTTGTTTCATTTCAGAAAAAGTATGGCTTCTAGTATAGAACCAAATACGCGCTCTAAAACTGATGTTTATCTACTTGGAAGTGAAATTACTGAAATTATTGGATCCAAGTTACCATCAATCAGACAAGCTCTTGGTGTTTTTCTCTATCGCCACAATCAAAACAAAAACTAAACGAGATGCGTCAACATATGTAATTCAGAAAATTCGGCCATTCTGGGAGAAAGCTAGAATACCGACCAAAGAAGTACATCATTACGAGGAAAAGCTTGAGAAAGTGTTCGAAAATTGGAGGCTGCTGAAAAAGAACGAGGGACGAACATCAGCTACTCAGAAGTCTAATGAAGAGAAGTTTATTAGGGCGTTCGATGATCTCTTCGACATTGCACGTGTGGACGCCTTAAAAAGGATTACTATCCCCAAGGATCGTGAACTTTTGATAGCTCAACGAGAAAAGGGGTGACGCGGCTGCAAGACTGGGTTTGATGTCAGTCTGCACAAGAAAGAAGAGAGAGCTGCTAAGAGAAAAATGGAAGAGGATCAAAGACGCACACGTGAAACTTCAAGGGTTAGTGCTTAGCTTTTATAAAATCTAATGCTGTCATTTATTATTTACATGATTCTATATATTTTACTATATATACATTATTCTATTCCTTACTGTCCTGTTCTATATTATTCTGTTCTATATATACACACATTATTTTCATGGTTCTATACATTATTTACTGCTGATTTTACTTCATAAAAGCACAAAACTAATCTGGTCCTTCGTTTCCTTTCACAGAAGGCGGCGGCTACTAAAGTAATGAAGGCTTCATCAAGCAGTGAATCAGATCCTGAAGTCAAACCCTAAGAGCCTGAGTGGACTGCTGAGCCAGGACCTAGCACAAGCGATCAGCCTCGTGAGCGTGGTCGAAAGATGGTCATTACTTGAACCTTATCTGCTGTTCTCGACCGTACCAAACTCTCTGACAGAAAGGCAACAATGGTAATGACTGAAACAGCTAAGAGCCGGGGCCATGATGTCACAGATTTGGCACTCAACCGGCAGACAATTCAGCGTTCTCGTCAACAATACCGAGAGACAATGTTTCATCTACTCAAAGAAACTTTTCAGGCGGAAGGTCCTCTCGTAGTGCACTGGGACGTAAAAATACTGCCCAATATTACTGGCAGAGTATTCTGATCGTCTGCCAGTTCTCGTCTCAGGAAGCGGTATCTCTCAATTACTAACAGTGGCGAAACTACCTTCTGCAACTGGACAAGCTCAATCTACTGCAGTCTGTAATACACTCAGAGAGAGGGGAATAGAAGAAAAGGTTCAAGGTATGAGTTTCGACACAACTAGCTCGAACACAGGAAGAATAAATGGTGGTTGTATCTTGATTGAGCAAAATCTCGGACGCAACCTTCTCTTCTTCGCCTGCCGTCATCATATTTACGAGCTTGCAATAGCAGCGGTTTTCAAACGTTGTATGGGAGAATCGAGTGCGCCCAAAGTACCCCTCTTCAAACGATTTGCAGCTAAGTGGCAATGTCTTAACAAACAAAATTTCAAGAAGGGTTTCACCGATCCCTTCATACGCCAATCTCTCTCAGAGGAGAAAGAGGAGCTTTTGATATTCATCAACTCACAGCTTTCTGAAGCTCAACCGAGAGACGATTATAGAGAGCTGCTGGAGCTGGCAAGCATCTATCTCGGAGCAGTGCCAGCAAAAGGCACCCGTTTTATGACTCCAGGGTCCATGCACCATGCCCGTTGGATGTCAAAAGTCATCTACAGTCTGAAAGTATGGATGTTTCGTGGCCAACAACCTGGAGCGAACTGGAGGAGTACAAACGAGCGAAAGAGAAGGCGAGAGCCATCAATGTTGTGAATGACTATGCAGAGAGAGCGGTTACTCTCATTCAAGAATACAGCAGTCATCTTACGAAGGATGAAGAACAGTTACAGTTTCTTCTACAAGTTGTCAACGAACACCGCCGTCTCTTCCCAGCTAGCTTGAAAAAAACTCTTTCTATGTCTGTATAAGTTTCGTTTTTCATGTGTATTCATTATAGTTATATATTAGTCAATATGTTTAATTTTCATGTTGCTTGAGCTACCTCAAAATGTTGGAATAAATGTTTCAAAATTTTCAGTGTATTTACACCAATTCGAACTACTTCAAAGGTTGCGATCATAAAAAATTTCAAATTTTTTTTTTTGCCCTCTATAAGGGCCACACACACACACACACACACACACTATATGAGATAGGGTTCCTCCTAAGGAGACGTAGTTTAATATTCAAAATGAAGGTAAAGACGCAGCATACTGAAAGCATGTTTAATTTAAGTCCAATCGACAACGTTTCGGGTTACCTCACCCATCATCAGGCTTATCAAAAAGAATAAACTAAAATTAATAAATAACACAAACATAAGCAAATGAAAATTGGTAAAACGTAAGGTAGCCAAAAATTAAAAGTTTTAAAAAGAAAAGGTACATACCCTATGAATAAAATAAAGGGTTGAGAAAATGCAATTAAAGATATAAAGTCACAGTAAAACTAGATATAGGTGGTAAGACCTAAGCTAACACCATAATAAAAAAAATCAATATAAAATAAAATCAATAAAAGATAAAAAATCAGTAAAAGATAACAAAAAATCAGTAAAAGCAAGTAAGAACACAGAAACGTACCTGTATCAGAGACATGACCTAAAGAAACTAGACAGGACAGAAAAACAGTACAGAAGGAAAACTTGGTTGGTTGTAAGCTAATTGATATAGAGGGGGGAACAGCTAGAATCAAGATTAAGACTGGGGTTGTAAGGACAGAATCCCCCCACTGCTGCGATGAACTATTCGGTTGTATACTTATTTAACTGCCCTGGGTGTACCCAGGGGATATATGTTGGAAGCACCGTCCGTTCGCTGCAGGCTAAATTCTGTTCACATATGGGTATTAGCCATAGAACTGGCAAAGTTCTCTCCAAGAAAGAATCCTCCGCCATTAGGAATCACTCCATCAGTTGCGAAGTGGATGTAACTATAGATGATTAAAAAATATTAAAGTCTTTTAACTGTTTATTCTCCCTCCCTGTATTTATGAATTACTTTGTATAAAATATTTAAACCCCAGTTTTAATGTTGACTCTAGCTATTTCTCCCTCTATACCAATTAGCTTACAACCAATTAATATATCTTTAATTGCATTTTCCGACCCCTTTATTTTGTTCTTAGGGTATACCTTTTCTTTTTAAAACTTTTAATTTTTGGCTACCTTACGTTTTACCAATTTTCATTTGCTTATGTTTGTGTTATTTATTAATTTTAGTTTATTCTTTTTGATAAGCCTCATGATGAGTGAGGTAACCCGAAACGTTGTTGACTGGACTTAAATTAAACATGCTTTCAGTATTCTACGCTTTACCTTCATCTTGAATATATATATATATATATATGATGTAAAATAACGCACTGTCGCGACGAAGTATGAAGAAGAGACCACTCTTCAAGAAGACAAATTTTTATTTCTTAACACCAATACAGTTTCGGCTCCTCGCGAGCCCTTCTCAATTGGTAAACTTATAAACTGACAAGGGCTCGCGAGGAGCCGAAACTGTATTGGTGTTAAGAAACAAAAAATTACGTCTTCCTGAAGAGTGGTTTCCTTCTCCATATATATATATACATACACACACTAATGGTTCAAATATGTTTCTGGAATAAAAATTTTGTCATTTTTTCTCGTGTCCACACAAATTACGAGAATATCACAAGACACGGAATGAGAAATCACACCGGCAGCCAAAATGAGCCAAAATAAACCTCTTGGATAATTAAGATAAGGGAAAGATTTAAACTGTAATTAGGACTAATTACACACCACCATCTGAGAGAGAACAACTCTCACAACTCAAACACACCTGTCAAAAGACGACAGCAGCGCCTGTCGAAATGAAGGACTCCTCAGCTCAATTGATGTTTGGTCATTTCTGTCCTTGTAATCTTTCTCGTGTTATTAATAACGCCTGTTTCTTAATTAACAATCTAATTAACAGCGTTTTTATCAACAGGCTTTCAGCCCTTCTATATATATATATATATATATATATATATATATATATATATATATATATATATATATATAGTTTAGGCTTTTTGGCTCTTGACATGGTGGTTAAGTTTTTTTTGATTAATTTCATTTGCTCGTAAAGCTGGCGAGGAAGTCCTCTTCAGC
Organism: Bathynomus jamesi; assembly: GCA_023014485.1. Taxonomy (NCBI): domain Eukaryota; kingdom Metazoa; phylum Arthropoda; class Malacostraca; order Isopoda; family Cirolanidae; genus Bathynomus; species Bathynomus jamesi. The sequence goes on along the minus strand of JAJOZX010004015.1, from coordinate 353,303 downwards.
AGTTCCTTTTTCCGACCCTTCAGACTTCAACATCCCGAAGGGTGTTCTTTAATTCTATAAAATAGGTTCTCTCAGTGACACCACTTTCGCTATACTTTTATTTATAACCACAATTTCAACCATTTTTTAGACTCCACCTTTTTATACCATACTTTTATTAGGGTTATAAATTTTTTTAAAAGTCTTTGAAAAAGGTTTCCAAAAAAGGTTTCCAAAAAGGTTTCAAAAAAAGGTTTCAAAAAAAGGTTCGAGACCATGTTATAGAAAATGAACATGTTGTGGTTGCTTGGAAAGTAAAAATAGATATAATCTCTCTCTCTCTCATATAGTAGGAGACGCCGGTCTGGTCTGGTTTCAAAGCGCTGAGAATTCTCAGATGATGGAAAGCGTGACGGGATTCTTGGGAGTCAAAACCTCCGAATAGACACATTAAACGTCAGGAAAAGTACTTTTAAAGTAGCATTTTAGTTTAAAATAGTGTGCAGCAAAAGTTAGTAAAAAAAATATAAAATTTGCACACATATGTACAAAGTCGGGGGAGTTCTTAAATTGGGGGGATGCTGGCCAGCTGGAGGAGCCTCTGGATCAGTGCTCTTTTATCTAAGCAATTCCAGAGCGAAATGGCAATGTAAATAGGTAAATTTTAAAAGCAAGGCTCTCAGCATGATGGCCTTGTCACATTTATTGAATATATGATGCACCGATGAAATGATGATTTTTGTATATAATAAATAAATAAATAAAAAACTTAAAAAATGCATGGTGTGAATGAACTCTGAAGGTATTAATTTTATTATACGTTTTTGCTGCTACTTTCCTATAAATCTTCTTTCACAACAATTTTCTGTCAGCAGTAGTTGGCGCAGGGAGAGCCTTGTCTGTTCTATTCTTTCCTTTATGAAAGTTTAACATGTCTATAAGTGTGAGAATGGCAGGAGTTTTCAGTATTTTATATTTTTCATTTACTTTTTCTCAACTTCTTTCTTGGGCCAATCTAGAGTGGATCTCTCTCTCTCTCTCTCTCTCTCTCTCTCTCTCTCTCTCTCTCTCTCTCTCTCTCTCTCTCTCTCTCTCTCTCTCTCTCTCTCTCTCTCTCTCTCTCTCTCGTGCAGGCGAGGGCCACAAAGTTAATCCCTTCCGTTAGGCAAATGGGCTACAATCGACGCTTACGCGCCCTGAACTTGTTTTCGCTGGAAACTCGGAGGCTGCGCGGTCAACTGATAGAGGTTTTCAAGCTCTTACGCGGGTTCAACAATGTCGATTTTAGAAGCATGTTTAGTTTAAATGATAACCCAACTCGCAACAATGGTTGGAAGTTGGATTTGAAACGGTTTAGAACTAGTGTGTGTCGGAATTACTTTACGTATAAGATCTGTGACACGTGGAACAGGTTACCTTCAGAAGTTGTGAACAGTTCCTCTGTGGATCACTTCAAGAAAAGGTTAGACCAAATCTTGCACACTATTTGAGGGTGTAGAAAATTTTCCATGGCACCCGTTGCCATTGGTACCTCCTCGGTATGGGCCGCAAGGCCTTTTGGGCTACTTCTTTTCCTTGTAACTCCTTGTAACTCTCTCTCTCTCTCAGACCACCTTCACAAGGAGGAGGATTAAACGTCGAATCGTGTAACATTAAGTAAAATAGTCCCTCTCAATGATAGCTGTGAACTTTAACTGCCAAAACATCAATTTCAGGACCTTAAACAGTCGTTATAAGGGTATTCGTTCGATAGATTTTTTACAAAATGAGAATAGTGACAATGTTTTAGACTTATTCATTACTCCTAATGGAAATTTAGTTCAGAATGTATAGACGTCGGAGCAAGTTTAAGTAATAGCAATCTATATAGGGTGATAAGCGCCACGGTTAATGGTTAAACTTGTCAAGAATTAAATAATTTTATGGTGTCTGATTTTAGAAGAATACATGTCGGTGATTTTATTCGTACAACTTCATTATTAAATTTAATAAATTTGGGGTGGATTGTTAGCAGTCATTAGTGTTCTTAGCTTGTGAGGTAATTTGAAGAAATTATTCGTAAATTTGGACAAGCACCCGCGTGCTTAAAAGAGTTAAAAAGAGGTAATTTAAATCGGAAACAGAAATGGAGATCGTTCGCAACAACACTTTAATTATCACTGGTTGACAAAATCGAACTTTTTATTTGTCACATGAACAAAAATGGGTGGATCTTATAGGTTTTTTTACTGCTGAGTTCCAAAATGGCCTCAAAATTTTTCTATCACCCACCAATAGTGAGTGAATCAAAAATGAAATTTGGACTAATTTATAGGCGTAATAGCAATATCAAAGTAGAAAATGCATATTGAATTCACCTAAAATGTGGCTACTGATGATTTACGCTTGTATTTCGCCTCTGGGCCATCCCTTGACAATGTCCAGCAGTAGTCATCCAACATGCTAGGGCTCCACTTGCCCTGGTATCGCTTCTCCATCGTGGATATTTGTTGATGAAAGCGTTCCCCATTCTCATCACTAACATCGCCTAAGTTTGTTGGGAAGAAGTCGAGATGCGAGTCAAGAAAATGAATTTTCAACATGTTGCACCCCACGTCTTTGTAGGCCTTGAGAAGTTCTTCAACAAGTGACTCTTAATTTTCGGGCTTGAAGTTTACAAGGAAATTTGTGTTCACTACTTTAAATGCTCTCCAAGCTGCTCCTTCAACTTCACTTAGAGTTTCAGCAAACGCGCTGTCTCTCAAGATTTCTCTAATTTGCGGGACCACAAATATCCCTTCTTTGATTTTGACCTCGCTGATCCTCGGAAATTTGTTTCAAGTAGAGACCCCCCCCCCTGCCATTTTGATCCATAGCCTTAACGAAATTTTCCATTAAACCAAGTTTAATATGTAGTGGTGGCAAATAACTTTTTTGGATTAAGAAGAGGTGAACTGGTGGGATTTTTATGCCCTGGAATCAACGCTTGTCGAAGTGGCCATTGTTTCTTTGAGTAATGGCTTTCCCGTGCTCTGCTGTCCCATTCACAGAGGAAACAACAGAATTTCGTATAACCCAGTTGTAAACCAAGAAGAAGCGCAATCACTTTCAAGTCTCCACAGATATGCCAAGAGTATTTATCATATTGGATATGTTTCACAAGCAGGTGCATATTGTCGTATGGTTCCTTCATATGTACGGCATGTGCTAATGGAACTGAAGGGTATTTACTTCCATTATGGAGTAATACAGTTTTTAAACTCAGCTTCGAGGAATCAATAAATAGGCGCCATTCGTTTGGATCTTGTTGTTGGCCAAGGGTTTTCATGAGAGGGTAAAAAGTTTCTTTGATGCTTGCGGTAAAGATATCTTAGTGCCTTTTTCTTGAAGATTCCAACCTTTCAACCTGGAAGCCGAAAGTTCGGATTGATCTTTTGATAATTTCAGATCACAGACAAGCTCGCTCAGGTCTGCTTGAGATATTAAGTGAGGCTCTGTCGATGAACAAGATGGTTCAAACATTGGATCAACATCGTCCGTCAGTAAACCATGTTGAGCTTCGTCATTACCATTGTACATCAATTTCATTTTCATCATCTAAACTCCACGTTTCCGGTGGCCTTGGTACTGGCAAATGTTTATTATGTAAAACGGGCCTTATGGCTGATGGTAAATTTGGGTATTGTACCATATGTTTAGATTTCGCAGTAATGCCTAGTATATTTGTTAAGCAGAAATAACAATCCGTTAATTGGTCTTTCGGCTCTCTCCATATCATCGGAACAGCAAATGGCATTTGACGAGACCCATTTAGCCAGCCTGTCAGAAGTCTAAACACGTAATACAGCATATATGAGGTGCCCACGTCTTGTTCTGATCCCCTACCTTGCAACCAAAATAAAGTTTGTATGCTTTTTTGACGAGAGGGGTGAAGTTTCGCCTTTGAAATTTAAGTGTTAACTCTCTGCACACATAACAGAAACAGTTTGAAGGTTGACACACTTGCGTGGCATTCGTCATGAAACAATACGAAAGCACTGACACAAAAAATGATTAAGGAAAATCACGAATAAAATGCACGATGTTCACTGAGTGAAATCAAATGAGTAACTGACAAATGAAAGTCAACAGTGACGTGTAGCAACTTATAAGCAGAGGAAGAGGAAGGGGCAGACCCCGCCCGCTTCCTATTCTCACTCAAATCCTAAGTAATGTAAATTCGTGTGTCACTCTAAAACTGCGGGTGATAGAAAAATTCTGTTTTCATTTTCGTAATCAACGTAAAAAATTACACATAGTTCAAGTAAAAATATCTCTGTGACAAAAACTTTGTTGACCAGTGAATTATTTACATAGAAAGCTTGTACATTTAATTGAAAATGTCAAACGCGAATTTGAAATTCTTCAAGTAGGTAATGCATGTAAAGAAAAGCCTAATAAGAGTTTTACAATTATGTTAGTAACAGAAATCCCTTGATGGACAATATTAGGCCATTGGTAGATTCAAGTGGTAACCCAGTGAATAACTACAAAGAAATAGTTATAATTTTAAGTAACTTTTCACATCAGTTTTTAGAGCTGAGGACATCTTTTACTCTAGAGCAGGGGTTCCCAAATTGGTGTTCCGCGGAACACTTGTATACCGTGAGAAGTGTTCCGCGGAACACAATTTGGGAACCCCTGCTCTAGAGCAAGGGTTCCCAACCTTTTTTTCGGCTGCGTACACCTCGACGGTTTCGAGAAGTGTCTCGTACCACCCTCCTACTCAAAATTACTCAAAAGACGGTGTAGCCGCGACACCGTCTTTTCAAAGTAGTTTTCTGTGTGAAAGTTAGTTCCAAAGCAGGATGCCGCGTACCCTAGGGGTACGCGTACTCCATTTGGGAACCCCTGATGTAGAGACTAGTAACATGTTCAGTAACGTAAATGAGGTTCCACTGATTACTGACATAACAGTTTACATTAAGGAGACTGCACAAATTCAGAGCTGGGCACTTGCGTTTTTTTTTGCGGTACTGCGGTACTGCGGTACTGCGGTACTACCGTGTTGGTCGGTACCGCGGAAAGTACCGCGGGAAATTTGAATGCGGTAGCGGTACTGCTGTACTTTCAGCGATCCTTTGCGGTACTGCGTTATGCGGTACCGGTTTGGTAGTGCGGTAGTAGTACCGCAGTACCGCAAAAAAACGGGCAAAAAACCGCAAGTGCCCAGCTCTGCCAGTGCACATTATACAGACAAGTTAACAATTAATACATCGCCAGGTCCTGACCTTTTTTACCGAAAGCATTTAAAAAGTGTTAAAAAATGTAACATTAGATCATTAGTTCAAATTTTTAACAATTCTTTATCGCTGGGGTTTGTTCCTTTGGATTTTAAATTAGCTAATGGAAATCCAATCTTTAAAAAAGGGGATAAACAACAGGCGGCAAATTATAGGCCTATTAGTCAAACTTCTATAATTGGATAACTTTTAAAATCAGTTATTGGAGATCGTATAGTCGAGCATCTTGAAAGTAATAATCTTAGTAAACAAAGTCAACATGGGTTTCGTAGAAATAAATCTTGTCTAACAAATTTATTAGAATTTTTTTCCATGACGTCATCGGTATTTATGATTGTAACAGAGCATCTGACGAAGCCGATTGACAAAGTTTCGCATGAACGGTTACGAGAAAAACTTAAAAGCTCACGGAATAAGGGGTCAAGTTCTTAATTAGATTGATAATGGGTTATATGGTACAAAACAGAGGGTAGTAATTAACAGGGAAGAATCAGGGTGAACTAATGTAACCAGCGGTGTTCCGCAAGGGTCAGTTTTGGGACCAGTATTTTTCAGAATATATGTTAATGATCTGGTCATCAATTTATTGAATAAAAGATGGCAATGTAAATAATTAACTTTTAAAAGCAAGTCTCTCAGCACGATGGCCTTGGCATTCATTGAAGAAATGATGCACCGATGAAATGATGACTTATATGTAATAAATAAATAAAAAATTCTTAAAAAATGCGTGGTGACGATTAGATTAAGTGGTTTAGTGTATCATAATGTTTTTTATTTTCCCCTATCCTCTAATGCATAAATAGTTACACGAGATAAGTTTACGCATGGTGTGAATGAACTCTTTAACTCAGGTCTTTAGGATTAATGTCCATTACTATTGTTTATTAATTTCTCGTGTGTAATCTAGTATTAAAGACACATTTCTTGCGATTGTTCAGTTCTTATCTCTCATGTATAATGTTGGTTTCTTTGTATGGTATTGGTATAGTACTTTCAATGGTGACCTTGTATTTGTCATGTCAGTAGTGATAGTTTAAGATTAATACATGTTTTAACTATTAATAATACTTATTTATTTATTTATTATTAATTAATAATAACTAGCTGTTTATTTTTAATAAGAGCCCAGTAAAGCGTAAAGCTTAAGGGCCAAATTAAATAAAATAAATAGTCCAGCTTCACAATTATTTACGTCATTGTAAATTGTAAAACAAATGTATTTACTTTATCATTAATAAAGGTTATTTAGTTTATTCGAAAACGCTGAAGATATTCCTTTCATTATGTTTTTTCCTACTTTCCTATAAATCTTCTTTCACAACATTTTTCTGTCAGTAGTGGCTGGCGGAAGAGGGGAGAGCGTCGTATGTTCCATATTTTCCTACTATACTACTACTACTACTATTTGTGTTTGAAAGTTTTACACGTCTATAAGTGTAAATATGGTATCTCTCTCTCTCTTCTCTCTCTCTCTCTCTCTCTCTCTCTCTCTCTCTCTCTCTCTCTCTCTCTCTCTCTCTCTCTCTCTCTCTCTCTCTCTCTAACGCATCATCTCAGCTTTGAATGGAAGACCATTCGGAGCTCATTTGAAAGAAGATAGAGAGCCATATTTTGATCGCAGCCAGCTGAGACGTTTCCTTACTCCGTGATCACAGTATCAGCGCTATTTACGATGATGTAACAGCAATATTATTTAATATTTTTTTATGCATGAGGGAGGGGCCAAGGGAGGATGGCCGCAAAACGCCCCTCTCCCGACCATAGCGGAAGAAGGGAGCCAAAATCAAGGTAGAACGTTTTCGAGATTAATAATAACAGCACTTATTACTAATAATATTAATAATATTAATGATATAATTACATCATTAATATTACTTAATGATGAGAAAAGGCAAATAGGTGACGCGGTCAAGGAGAAAGATTTCATTTGTTTTGTTGTTGTGGGTGTGTATCAGTTGTGTCTCGTAAAGATAAAAATGAAATTGAAGAGTTTTTCTCCTTTAATTATTATCTGTCTCGTTATCATCCTACAAAGAAGAAGAAGAAAGAAAAGCACACACACACACACACACACACACACACACACACACACACACACACACAGGCTAACAAAGCCCCCTAAGATCCATTCTAGGATAGCCTAAGAAGGAAGTAGAAAACTTAGAAATAACAATGAAAAAGAACATTGAAAACTTACACCATGGTTACATTTATAAACATGTAAAGCTTTCATGCAGGAATAGTAGCAATAGTAAAGCATAGAAAAGACGAGGCTCTCTCCCTCCTCCGCCAGCCACTGCTGACGGGAAATTATTGCTAAAAATTTTTTATAAAAAAGTAGGAAAAGTATGAAAAGAATAGTTTCAGAGTTCATTCACACCACGCATACACTTGTGTACTCGGTTACTCATTAGAAGACAGCGGAAAATAAAGGATAGCATCAATACTAAACTAATAATCTAATCTACGCCATACACTTTTTTAAGGATTTTTTTTATTTATTATTTACAAAAAGGCATCATTTCGTTGTTGCATTATTTCTCCGTAGCGTGCCAAAGCCAGCGTACCGAAGATTTATCATGTAGCAATTTATATTGCGTCCTTTGCATAGGAATTACCTACATGAAGGAGCACTGGTCCAGATGGCACCTCCAGCTGGTCAGAACTACAATTTAAGAATTCCTCATGCATAATGGGGAATAATAATACATAATATGAATAATTGTTTTTCTTGCGAAATTTTTATATTGAATATTTAAAACTAAAGTTCCGCTCTAACTAAGTAGTTTCCCTGAACATGACTATAACTAGTCGGAGGTTTTGACTCCTAAAGGATTTCGTCAAACTTCCCATCATCTGAGAACTCCCAGTTCTCTGAATTCAGACCCGGCAAGCACCTCCTACTACATTTCATGCAAATGGGAACATCGCTACCTTTATATAAAACTTTCTCTGGCTAGCTAAGTTAGATACTCCGCGAGTTACCTAAAAAGTACTAACATTTCTACACTGTAAACCTAAGTAGTATCCCTAAAATTGAAAATATCCATTCGGAGGTTTTGGCTCCCGAGAAATCCCATCCAGCTTCTCTTCTCTACCAATGAAGTATCATTTGAGAACTCCCAGTGCTATGAAACCAGACCTGGCCAGCGCCTCCAACTAAATTTATTACAATAGGGAACATCGCTTCTTCTACATACTGGTAAAACTACAAAACTTTCTCTAGCTACCTAGCTACGTTATCTAATTTGAGAGAGAGAGAGAGAGAGAGAGTTACAAGGAAAAGAAGTACCTCAAAAGGCCTTGCGGCCCATACCGAGGAGGTACCAATGGCAACGGGTGCCAGGGAAAATTTTGTGAAAGTTTATTTTTCTTTCAACTATCCTAGCAGTAGTAGAAAACTGGATAGAAAAGTAGAAGGCCCTCTCCCCACCCTCCGCTCCCTCCCTGCCAGTGGCAGGTACGGAAAAAGGTTGAAGAAAATACCTTGACCCTGGAAAAGTAGCCAAGGAAATTTTACAGGAAAGTGGAGAATATATAAATAGCTCTATATTTAGCTTGCTCACAGAGACACCGAGCAAGCGAACTCCTGCAGAGTTTTCTGAGGTTTTAATCTTAAACTATGGGTGTGTTCAGTACTTTGTCTAGCCTATTTTTAAACAGATTTACACTGACTGGAAACAACCTCTGAGGGAAGTTGGTTCCAGATATTAACTATTTTATAGGAAAAGAAATTTCCGCAGACTGAGGTCCTAAATGTCTTTACACACTCAAATAGTGTGCAAGATTTCGTCTACCCTTTTCTTGAACTGATCCACAGAGGAACTGTTCACAACTTCCGAAGGTAACCTGTTCCATGTGTCACAGATCTTATACGTAACGTAATTCCCACACACACTAGTCCTAAACCGTTTCAAATCCAACTTCCAACCATTGTTGCGAGTTGGGTTATCATTTAAACTAAACATACTTCTAAAATCGACATCGTTGAACCCTCGTAAGAGCTTGAAAACCTCGATCAGTTGACCGCGCAGCCTCCGAGTTTCAAGCGAAAACAAGTTCAGGGCGCGTAACCGTCGATTGTAGCCCATATGCCTAACGGAAGGGATTAACTTTGTGGCCCTCGCCTGCACTCGCTCCAGCCTCTCAATATCTTTCCTGAGAGAGAGAGAGAGAGAGACTTCAGATAGTCCAAGTGTTTGAAAGTTGGGAGATTTCACTGCTGATGTGAAGTCTGAATGAAGCTTTGGAGATCTGAGTAACGTGTGAGACAAGTTAATTTAAGTACAAATGACATACTGTAGAATGTTAAGGTAGGAATAATATTTTTACTCGTGCAAATGTTATGAAAGGTTTTTTTTAACCTTTTACACCACCCCTGTTTGTTACCATAAAGTGTTCATGACACGTAGTTACATACGTTACTATGCAAAAACCCTTAACTACCCTCGAATATTACGCTTTTTCTCTCCTACGCTCCTTATGTAATGAAATTTGGTATTGAACGAAATGTTTAATTTCAAAGTAAGGCAATTAATGACACGTTATGAGATGTGGACGCGAGAGTTCAACTTTATAAATAAGAAAGGTCATAGTGACCAACAAATCCTTATTGTTTTGATAGTAAATTTCTTAAGGCTTCATATTTTCCTTTGCAGAATAGCTACGTTAAAATACTCTGAATACAAACAGTTCACAGACTTGAAATTATATTTCAATATGAACAAAATGACACTTCACGAAACTAACTGGCTTTTCCAGGTATGTAATTCAAGAAATCATCATTATTAATTAAAAAAATATATTAAAATTAGTTCAATGGTAGACAGGTCGACACGATAAACTATCTGAACAAGCTACCCGATACTCGGAGATTACTTCAAGAACACCTAGCCAAGATTTCAAGCAAAAACTAAAAGAATCATTCAAGACACGAGCCTATGGGGAGTCTATGTAATGGGTTCAGCCGAGTGCGAACCTTAACATTACTGAATCAATATAGAACTACTTGGACAAAGGAAAGACTAAATGTTAATCAACGCGCACAACCGAAGTTTGGAAAGTACTTTTTAATCTTTACGATAACATTTCAGAGAACCTTTTTACAAAAATTGTAAGCAAGTCTTCGTACAAAAAGGCTACAAAAGTTATAAAGTCTAAATCAGCAAAATAGTTACAGTGGTGCTCATAAGTATTCGTACAGAGAAATATTTCAAGTTATATTCTTCCATTTCTTTTGTACTCCGCAGAGGATAATTATGAAAATTTTACCATTCGTTTGGAGAAACTTTAACAAATAAAAATTAGTTCAACTCTAACTTGAAATGTAAAACATCAAAGTATTTGAGGAAAATGAAAAAAAAAGTTAAAATGCAAAAGTTTTTGGATATTTACTTACAAAATTATTTAATACTTTGTGTGTGTGTCCACCTTTTGCTTGAATGACTTCAAAGATTCGTCTTGGGAATATCTTCAAGGTTTCGACATCTCTCAGAAGAAATTTTAGCCCATTTTTCTAAAGAAAATTGTTACAATTCATTCAGATTCAAAGGATTTCTCTTGCACACACCTTTTTTTCAAAGCAAACCATAAATTCTCGATTAAATTGAGATCTGGGTTTTGACTGGGCCACTCGAGAAGCTTGAATTTTTTTTCTTGAAGCCATTTCATTGGTGCTCTTATTTGTATGTTTTGGATCATTATCTTGTTGCAGTACCCAATTGTGACCCATTGGGTGCTAGTGTCTCCGAGCAACTGATACAATGAGCAAATCAACTCCCGAACTGAAGGCAATGCATTTTCTTCTAACATTTCCTGATATTTCTTCAATTTCAAGATTCCATTGAAGATAACACGTTTTCCTGGATCAGAAGCACTAAAGCATCCCCAAAGAAGCAAACTATCACCACCATTTTTTAATTGTAGGAAGGATGTTTATTCCTCGAATGCAGTACTTGATTTTCGAAAACTATACAGTTGCTAATTATTCCTGAATAATTCAATTTTGGCCTCGTCTGTCCAGAGAACTTTCTTCCAGAATGCAAAACCATCATTTTGATGATCATTGGCTTACTTTAAACGAGCTTCTTTGTGCATTTTTCGTAGCAAAAGTTTTCTTCGTGCAACTCTTCTATGCAGACCATTCTTTCTCAATGTACGAAGTACAGTAGAGGGATGGACATCGACCTCAGATAGTCTTAGTGTATGGCAAATAACACCCGCAGTCACTCGTCGACTCGCAGCAGTCATTCTTTCAATCCGTCTAGCTGTACGTTCTGAAATCTTGCAAGGTCGTCCACAGCTTGGTACAGTTTTGAGTGTTCCAAAGCCTTTCCATTTCTTTATAACTAGAGCAACCGTCGTTATTGCTTCACTCGTGTGAAGCAATAACAGATCTTTTAAGATCTGTGGAGAGCTGTTTACCAAGACGATCCACCTACTTACTAATGACTTGTACAGTCCATGAACATTCACAGAGAAAATTCTAGAATTCAGAATTGCCAACAGGCTCTAATCAATAAACAGCCAACTGTTGATTTTTTTAAAATTCTTCAAGCCTAAGGTTAACACACAAAGTATTAAATAATTTTGTAAGTAAATGTAGGTAAACATTTGCATTTTAAGTTTTTTATGTTTCTCAAATTTTATTATATTTTACAATATTTGTTGGAGTTAAACTAATGTTAAATTTGTTAAATTTTTCCAAACGAAAATAGTAAACTTTTCATAACTATCCCTTGTATGGTACAAAAGATAAAGACGAATATAACCGAAATATTTCTCTGTACGAATACTTATGCGAGCGCCACTGTACAGTACATCGTGCCTTCCGTTACAAAGAAATTTGGTGACATTTTATCCTTCAGTAACTACAAACCATCAACGGTAACTTCCCTACAGTTCTAAACTGCTTTGTTGATTTAAGTGAATTCCCACTACTGAGTTTCTCCAATTAGTTCGGGTTTTAATGGAATCTTTAACTTGACAATATAATCAAAATAGCTGTTCCAAGATGTAAGCAAAGTCTATGATTGAGTTAATCACAATATTTTGTCCAAAGAATCAGTAAAGGAGGAATGTATTATACTAATACATTGTATTAAAGCTTTGAATACACTAAAACTGTGTATTCACCACCCAAACTGTCACACTTAGGGAGAGTTTTGATTTTCATTTCGTTTGAGGTCTCTTGTGGAGTATGGTAGGTTCTCTTCCTACTAGTTTTGCGCTTTCGTGTGTATATCGACGGGTTAAATGCTTTGTTTAATGAAGCCACAGTAAGCAGTTTCATAAATAAGTGTGAATACGTTAGTATAGGCTGATATTATGCATTGTAAAAGGTGAAGTTTCGTATAAAATGAAAATTGTAAACTGTTTGGTTCCTTTTTACATGTAAAAATAGGCTAAAGGAGAGAGAGGTTTTTCTAAGAATTAGGTTCCAAATTGGAGACTCTAGAGACACTAACCGGAACTTAACGCCTCTCTTTTTGACCTTTGATCTTTGACCCTATATACCAAAAATCCATACCACAAAGGGAGCCTGTTCGATCACTTTTAGGAACCGTTTATTACCTGGTACATGAAAGTACTTAAAAGACCATTTATATCTCTACATATAGGCTGTGACCTAATGGCTTTCGGAACTTTTCTGTTTACAGTGTAAGCTAATAAATACAGCGGTTAGGGAGTTACGTTGTCTTATTGCACTATGTCAAAATTATCCTGAGATCCAAGTACTCATTTCAATAACGCTGAAAGGAAATTCCATTCGTTTTTACCCCCCAAATTAAAAAAAAAATGGTTAATTTTTTATTCAAATTAATAAAAAATGGGTTAAATTAAGAATTTAAATATTTGGCCTTTTATTATTGTTTTTTTTTTTTTTTACAAAAATACAATTCATTACGCGGTACAAAGGACTTTTTTTTTGTACAGTTTATACTAACATTTGTCGACAACAGCAATCACGGCGGAACCTTAAATTTGCTTTACAACACAGAATTAGGCAACATGTAACCCCGAAAGTTACCTTCCAAATGTTGAAAATGAAAATGTATGGCTGTCAAAATGTTTTCAACTTCTTTCAGGTAAACAGACGAAGTCAATTAAGACCAACGTAACGAACCAAAATTTCAACAATCATTTTAGTCCTTTCATATTTAGTTAACAGTTAACCTTAATTAGTTAAAAAATATATAGTTAGTAGTTACGGCTTTGTGGTGTCTGTCGATAGAACGGACACTCGCATACGCATACGCATTAACTCGTGCTGTTCAGACATTAATCTTTATATTTAAAGAAGCATTTTCCCATCATCTTACCCCTCATTTTCATCTTTCATCATTCATCTTTGTTGTCATTTTCACATATGAGTCGACTTTTGAGGCTAAAGGCGAAACGACCTTTATTGGAACAAACGCAGATGCTGCAATTCCTGTCAACTAATTCAAACTTAAGCTATAACTTGCATGAAGAGTTGCGCGCTTCCTAATAGTTAAGACTCAACTACTGAGGCAGATGAGCTTTTAATAGCAGCTACAAAGTCTATATCAACAAAGTAGATAGTAAATAATTTCCAATCCGAAACTACTGTAATATAAAACATAATTGTAAAAATATATAAAATAGCTTTATATACTGTGTGTGTGTGTGTGTGTGTGTGTGTGTGTGTGTGTGTGTGTGTGTGTGTGTGTATAAACGATCCACTGTCCCATTGAAACATTTTACTGAAGCTGTGATGAAGTTAAAGACCAAAAATCCACTATAGACCATTTTCCTAACTTTTGAAGACTCAGTTTTATTAACTGTAATAGGGAGAGATTTGAGGATTAAAACTTCATTAAACAGATTGTAATTGACAACGGGTCCAATTGCATGATGGAAACACTTCAATGATATGGTTTTTTTTTTACCGTTTTTTTACTGGTTTTTCTTTTACTTTTTTTTACAGTTGCTTTCCCGACATTGTTTTCTGTTACAGTTCACAAAATTTGTTCTTTAAAAGTTAAGAAAATGGTCTATATTAGATTAATATATCCAAGTTCTTACAGATCGAGCAAATAATTTCATTTGGATCTTTTATATATATATATATATATATATATATATATATATATATATATAATATATATATATATGTGTGTGTGTGTGTGTGTGTGTGTGTCACTGTAAATTAGATTTAGATCAAAATGTATTTACCGTATCGCCTCACACTAGCTCTCGAAGAAGTCAAATACGAATACAATACTCTCCCCACCCATTAATGGATAACTTCCAACAATTTACACCAAACGTTTATTTACAAAGAAAGCTCATTAGTGAACAAGATCAATTTTTTATGTTATGGACGTAACTTTAGGAACATCATAAGAAACAGATCAATTTATGTTATGGGCGTAACTTTAGGAACATCATAAGAAACAGATCAATTTATGTTATGGACGTAACTTTAGGAGCATCATAAGAAAATGTGTCCAAAATTAATTTTTAACAGATACACCAAAAATGTTAAGATATACAAACTCTCAATTCAAAAAGATTATCTTCATAGAGGGGTTACAGTCACACCCAAAGAGTCACTATCGAAATATGTAAGAGGTAGTTCCACTGTTCATCCAACAGCAATGAAACATGTTCACATTGTAAGCAGCGAGTGGATCAGACATTGAAAAAAGGTAAAGAACAAAGGAAAGGCTTAGTTAAAATGTGTTGTTATATTTTTCAAAAAGGAAAAAATGTGAAAATTGTAAAGAAGCATATTTATAATGAGCAAAATCAACAGACTAATTTTGAAATTCTCGTAATAACCAAACAAAGCTGCACAATAATAAGTACAAATTTTGTTCACATTTTGTAGGTGTAACTACGAAATAATAACAAAGCGCTATGTAAAACTTAGTAGACAAATAAGAAAATGGAGAAATATCAAAAACAAGATACACGAGTAGTAAGGTTGCAGGCATTTGGACAAAACCACGTGATTCCTCCCTTACTACTACATTTAAAAGTTCAGAAAAAATATCATCACAATCACTGGTGCGCACGCGTGTCACCGACAAGAGAAAGACTATTATCTTTCCAGCCATTGTTAAATGTTAACTTACTTAAATAAAAAGGTAATTAATAGTACAGTATCGTATTCTGGCAACAACTGCTCGAAAATAAACCAAAGCGCTAATTATGTTATCCAAATTAAAGTTGTTGTTTTTTGTAAATAAATATAGGGAAAGACTTTACAGATGGTCAACCGAAAACACAATTAAAATGATGAAAACCTTAAACTTGTAATAAGAGGAAAAAATGAACTGAATAAATGAACTGTTATTTACGAGATAAAAAAGAGATAAAGAAATTGAGATAATCGGATGCAAAAACACGTAAAAAGAGAAAAAGTAATATTTCCCCGTTTGAAACATTGATAACATCAAATAGAAAAGAAAATAATTAATTACAATAAATATAGGAACACATTTCGATGCCAAAGCAGAGAAACTTGACTCCAAGACTATACTGGGGAAATGTGTCAATTAACTGTGTCAAACTTCACAACACTTTTCACTGGATTTCAAGAGAAGTTAGAAAGTGGAAAAGGAAGATCGTGTTGCGTGCCAAAGTTGAAGGCTAGAAACATTTCCCTTGGAGAAAAACAGTTTAGAGAAAAGAGGATAAAGTTTTTAATAAGGTAAAATCAAATAAGAAGTTTAAGGGTTTCCATGTGGACACTTTTAAAGAGTGAATTAGATATGCTACAGGCGGGGCCAAGAAATTGAAACTTTTAACAAATGTGTGTGTGTGTATACTCTGTACGTGTATATATATATAAGACAAACCCTGTTTTTGTTTTAGCATATATTATTTATATTGATTGTTTGGCATGTTAAGTAATGGCCAGTGTTACAAACGAGCAATGTGATCTGAATTTGTCGGCAAAAGGCACCGGACCTTTGAAATTTACCGCTCGTACCGTGTGTACATTTCCGACTCCGAAAGAATTCATACATATTTCTCTAAATCAATAAAATACAGGGTGTGCCAAAAACGAAAAATTAATACATATTAAATTCTCGAATATTATCTGATGTCAAGAACTGCATTTGTTAATAGTTGAAATCTACAATTTTTTTTTTTTTTTTTTTGGTAGTTTCATGAAAAAATAATTATTGGGAAATTTACTCAATTTATTTTGGTTATGAAAATCGACTGTTTTCGTATTTAGTTATGAGGATTCCAATTAAAGTTGTTACCTCTAACTGGAGAATTTTTTTTAGGCAAGAAGGAGGGGCCAAGGGCAAATGCCCTTAAAAGCGCCCCCACCGCGATAGAAAAAGAGAACTAAAATCAAGGTCCGGAGTTTTCGAGATGCCTAGACACGCCCCCACCGCGATAGAAAAAGAGAACTAAAATCAAGGTCCGGAGTTTTCGAGATGCATAGACACTCTACGCTTGAAAGATGGGAGGTCATAGACAGGAGGAAAGATGGATTGAGGGAGATTGTGCCAGAGTTGACCGGTTGAGTAGATGAAAGATTTAAAATACCGATTAACTTTTGCGTTAGAGAGTTGAACAGAAAAGGAATGAAAACGTGTAGAAAGTCGAGAGAGAGAGAGAGAGAGAGAGAGAGAGAGAGAGAGAGAGAGAGAGAGAGAGAGAGAGAGAGAGAGAGAGAGAGAGAGAGAGAGAGAGAGTTGAAGACAATCAGTAAGAGGCGGGGAAGTGATGAGACGAAAAGCCTTTGATTCCACCCAGTCAAGTACGGCTGTGTGGGTTGGGCCACCCCACACATGAAAAGCATACTCCATACAGGGGCGAACAAGACCCCTGTACTGAGAAAGCAACTGAGTGGTGGTGAAGAAACAACCGCGGAGGCGGTACAGCACACCTAACCTCTTAAAAGCTGTTTTAGAAAGAGAGTATATGTGATCTTTCCAGGAAAGATCAAGAGAAAAGGAGACGCCAAGAATGTTGAGAAGAGGAAGGATTAAGTTGTGTATTGTTGAAGGTAAGGGGATATTTGTGTGGAGGATTGTGACGAGTAGGTTTGTGGAATGGGTAGGTTTGTGTAAAAATGGACTGAGAACATGTCAAGTGCATTTAACGGATGGATAGTGACCCCCCCCCCTAAGTGTGGGAAGCGGAACAGCGAATTATCCTGTTAATAAATGTTTTACATTACAAGGATCGGGAGGGAAACTTTTCCTTTACCTAAGTATATGCTAATCGAGGTAGGATGCAGAACAGATTAAAAAAGACACGTGACCATCTTGCCAAAAAAAAACAAAAAAAAAAACATCCTTCAACCGTGTAAAATATATTCATAAATGTCGCGAATATATTTCGTACCAAAAGTGATTTATGAAACCCGTAATGCTTTCGAAATCACGAGTAATGTTCAAAGGGAAGAAGAATTTACAAGGGAATTCATAGATTTTAAATACGTTTGTACGTTTACAGTAAAAGTACAAAAAGTTATAATGTGTTTTTCAACACTTAGACAGGAATAAATATGAAAAGTGATTTTTTACAGTAAAATTTTTAGGGTAAAATGTGTGACGTCAATTTTTATTTACAATTAAAGTACGAAAAAATACGTAAAATTCTGGGAAACACTGAATTAGTAAGTAGGTAAAGTAAAGAAAATATATGAATTGGTGTAAAGTAAATAAAGGAGTAAAATAAGTAGAAAAGTAAGTAAATAAGTTAGTGTGTAAGTAAGTAAAATAAAATAAATTAAGGTAAACAAGTAAAATACTGGTTTCAAATCCCGTAGATTTATTTTCAAACTAAGTAAATTGCTGAGAGAAGTACTTAAATAAGCAAGTAGATAAATTCAGTTAAATAAGTAAGTAATAAAAGTAAGTAAAGTTAAATAATTAAATAAGCAAGTAGGTAGGTAGAGTAAGTAAAATACTGGTTTCATATCCCGTAGATTTATGTTCAAATAAGTAAAATAAATGAGAAAGTCCGTAAATAAGCAAGCGAGTGTTTGCTTATTAAGTGAAATAAATTATTAAGCGAGATAAATTAAGTGAAATACGTAAGTAATAAAGGTAAGTAAAGTAAA